>CM034356.1:74091476-74131476 GCA_019925275.1 Mytilus edulis
ATATAGCTGAAATAAATAGGTATTCATTAAATCATTTCTTTTTCATCAATGTATAATGATCTACAAATTATTATAAGATTGATACATCATTGATTTAACCAAGATTTCTTCCCCCCTTTAGGTTTTTAGTATATTATATATTTCAGAGAGTGAAAGGTATAAATAGTGACTTTGTTTAAAAGGGAACAAACTATTTTTGTCTTATTATATAGAACAGGTAACAGTCCATTTGCCAATTACTGATTTGATTCTGTTATAACACACTTTTTAAACAAATTACTTCCCTTTGTCAATCTTAGACTGGTTCCATACCGGACAATATTGGCTTTTGTCAATGCAAAGTATGATGAATTGAAAATGGTGTATTGGGCAGTTTAACTAATTTTGTATGAAAAATAATTTCAGATGTCATTAGTATTTATCTAAACAACAAATTAATGTAATTAAAAGATTTCAAAACATAAAAGATAACTCACATTACACACAGGTAAATTTGCTCTTTCTGCTAGCTGTCCATTGTTTATAAAAATTAATGTCCCTCATAAGGGAGACAATTAAAAACAAGGTCTCTAATTACAGGGTCAGTTACAGGAATTGGCAAATGGACTATTGTTTTTCAGAATTTGAAGTGTAATCTTCAGCATATCTTTCTCAGATTTCAAATATGAACTGCATACATTTGGGATTTCAAAAGCAGATATAGGTCTCTCATTTTTATCAAAATTTAATACACTTTAAAAATGAAATTTGTTCTTGCATAAATTATGCCTGTTATCATGGTTGATGTTCATTTATAATCAGTTTCTGTATTGATCATATTTTTGTTTGATTGTAATTGACTTTAATAATTAGAATTGCCATTTCTGTTTTTTATTGATTTACCTTTTGATTTTTGATGTTGTCAAAAATACTATTTAATAGTAATAATATATCAGCAATAAATTTATTTTTCTACTTACGTATATTACTATCAGCTGGAGCGTTCATTAAAATTGGTCCTTTACATTTTATCTTGTCTTTCATTAACTCTACATATATATTGTATTCTCCATATTCTTTGAAATGCGTTGTCAAATTAAATTCACTGAAATAAATGCAAACATGCATATTTTCAATTCTTAAAATAGAAATAATATACTAGGTATTCATCAATAATCGTTGGATACCAATTTTTGTGGATTTTGTTGGTACAGGTTAACCACAAATTTAAATTGCAGAGATTGATATAACCACAAAATCAAGCATCCACAAAAATGCTATTTTTTGTCAATCCATGAAAATTGATACACACGAAAATAAATGAATCCACAGTCATGTGACAGTAGTAAAACATTTCGTGAAAGTTTGGAAATTAATTTTACAGAATTTGTTCATATCTGTTGATTAATGCATTAGTTACTTCCTAGTAAAAGGCAGCTAAATAAGTCAGTTTCAGAATATCAGCTCAATAAAAATTGTCTTATAGCCCTAACAAAGATTGTTGTTAACTTAGGTTCAAATTTTTGCAGTGGTTTTACAAGAGAAAAAACAAGAATGTGTCCCAAGTACACAAATGCCCCATCTGCACTATAATTTTCTATGTTCAGTGGACCATGAAAAGGGGATAGTCTCTAATTTGGCATTAAAATTAGAAAGATCATATCATAGGGAACATGTTTACTAAGTTTCAAATTGATTGGACTACAACTTCATCAAAAAATACCACACCAAAAACATTAACCTGACCTCAACTAAAAACTTTAACTGGAAGTGGGATGAACGGACAGACGGACGGACGAACAGACGTATATTATGAAAACTTATTAATTTTACTGTAAAGATCCTATGTTTTACTCACCTACAGCTAGATGAAGTGTTGTATGCAGGATTGAGACCTTTTATTGCCACTCTCATTGACCATCGAGAGTCTAGTAGAATGGTACAACTAGAACTGTAGTTAACTTCTATTGTAGGCTGTAGATCGCACTGTAAAATACAAATAAATAAATAAGTTATCTATATTGTTGCTGATAATGAGTGTCTGATTTTGTGTATATGTTATGTCTAATGTCTTACTTGTATAAGATCACAATGTGTTATTTTGAACTAGGCCATCATCAAGTGGAATCAGATTTTAACATACAAAAGCCTGCTTTTCACTGTGTTGAGGAACCATCTGGTTGTTGTCTTCTTGACACATTCTCGATTTTCATACTCAATTTTAAAGTATTTGTTAACAAGATAGAAAACTGTGTTGACAAACCTTATTCTATCTCTGATTTGATCTGTGTTTGCTCTTACTTCTGAATGCTGCATACTTAGCCATACAGCTGTAGATAATTCCATTTTCTGGTTTAACCAAGCCAATTTTTAAATAAAAGACCTTCAAACTCTAAGTGGGCAAACTACCCTAAGATAATTGAGATTGGTTGGTAGCTGTCATGGTGATATATACCCATACCTCACCTTATTAATATACCAATATAATTATGTGAAAACTAATATATCTTTATAATCAGACAATGGTACATATGATAAGGAAATGCCCAAAGTTTAGTGTTTTCTTAGATTCGATTTAAATGAGAGATAACATCTTCCTTGGTTTAAATCTTTATCATAAGGATGACTGATACCTGAAATGTATATATACACAGTACATTAGTAAATGACTTGTTACAATTAAGCTATTTTGATAGGAAATACCTTCCTAATTGACACTAGTAACTGAGGAATAACAGATTAAAAGTAAGTTACTTATGTAAAAATGTTAGCAGCATATCATTAAAACTCACAGTATTACATTCAGCTGTTATGGTGGAAACAAGTAGAT
This sequence comes from Mytilus edulis, assembly GCA_019925275.1. NCBI lineage: Eukaryota > Metazoa > Mollusca > Bivalvia > Mytilida > Mytilidae > Mytilus > Mytilus edulis. The sequence goes on from CM034356.1 coordinate 74,094,286, forward strand.
CTAAAGATGAGACTCCAGATTTTGTAGTGTTATTTATAATGGTCACTCTAGCATTATCCATCTTATGGTCTGGTTTACAATTGGTCTGCATTACTGATGAAACCAATAATGGTGACGCTATAATAAAAAAGTAAAATACATTAATTTCCATAATATTGCTAGAAATATTAATGCCTAATCTAAATGATATGTACATCATGTAAATGTACAAGTACAATATTCATGATATTAGTCGTGTAAGTTCTGTTGTCATATTCCAAAAACTAAATATATATAACAGATAACTAGCAGTGATCATGGTGATGTACATCTAGTTTATTTTTATTTTTTTTATTATGCCCCACCTACGATAGTAGAGGGACATTATGTTTGCTGGTTTTGCTACATTTGTACCCTGTTGTCTTTGAATATGTTGAAGCCCTTTAGCAATGTTTAGGTAATTTACCATTTGAATAACTACATGTACATGTTAGTCAGCCGTACAATGTAATATGGTTCATCATAACCATTTGACTTAAATGGACGTGTTAACATCACAAATCTTACTGATTAGAGACAAAGGCATGGCAGGACTTAGATAAATTATAATTAATATCAAATGCCTTTTATATTACAGAAAATTATAAACTGTTCAGGATTTTACTATTCATTTTTTCTTTATTTCTGCAGAAGGTGCAAAAAAAAATTTAAGTTGGAAAAGAGATTTCAGAAGCTCCCCGCACATGCCGCATAAAATGAATGTTGTGAGTAGTATTGATATAAATGGACAAAAGACACAATGAAAGATGGACAATAGACATCTGCAAACAATAGGTGATTTAAACTGTGTAAATACTGTAAACCAACTTATTTTCTCGAGCAATTTTTTATGTGACTTTTGCGAGTAGAAAAATAACGCGAAAATAAATCGTCACGTAAAACTCGGTTGTTACCTTATTAAAATACACCAAGTCAGCTGGAAAATTGTGAAATTAAATAGCCGCGAAGTGAACTAGAATGTAGAAAGGATCAAAAGCGAAATATAGTATCCACGAAAATAAGTTGGTTTACAGTAAAAGGACCATATCAAATGAAACTCATGTGTTTGTTCATTTTGCTATTGTCTGCCGATAGTAAAAAAATGCTCATCAAAATCCAGTTTAGTTCTTATACATGCAGCTTTCTGAAACATACATGTAGACTAACTTGACTACATATGTAGGACTCAAATCTTTGGCGAATTCCAAATCTATGGCAGATCCCTAATCTATGGCAAATATGATGTTACAAACGCCAACAAATCAAATCTATGGCAAATTTTTGTTTTTTCCAAATCAATGGCTGATCTTTCAATTGCCTCATGTTTAAACATGTATAAGTTTGTGATTAGGTCAGTTTATTGGGAACCACAAGTGGTAGGTCAATGTTAATTGGTATTCAGTTGAATAAGCATTGGCACATCTCATTTCCATGGATAATATTTGGCCTCGACCCTCAGTCATAGTCTAATAACTTTGAAACTTATTTTAGTTTACATGTATTAGTTTGTGTTTAGATCAGTTTAAGCTGAATTTAAAAGTAGAAAACCTTATTTTACAAAAAAATGTTTTGTTTTTTTCTTAAAGGAAAACTTCGCAAAAAAATCAAAAATTGATATTATGTTCATTCTGTATAATCAAAGCGCTGTAAGCACTGTAGCACTGTAGGCAGTTAACCAAAAACCAAGGCAAACATAATTATGAAAACTGTGGCAATGTTGCTTCAACTTTTTTTTAAAGATTTAAAAGAACAAACATTAAACATTCATATATAATTGTACATTTATGTTCATTTAATGAATTAATCATTAAGGCAAATAATTCATATTTTATCAAGGTTTTCAATAGCAAGGAGTCTTTCATGAGTCAGCAGTGGTACAAATTTGCAATGATTGCTGTTTTTCTAGTTGATCTTAATCGTTCGTATAAGTTGACTGTTAGTAGTTCAAGTTGACTTTAGTACGAACTTGTAAAAGTATAAATGGACTTGCTTCCCTGGATGAAAACTGAGTTTGTGTTGTACAGTTCAAAAGTTATGAGACACAAATCAGACAAATGTTTACTACTACAGGGATCAATGGTGAGGTCTGACTGACCTGTCCATAGTAAATGTAAATGACTCTCACCTTCACCCCAAGTCCATGATGTCTAAGTTTGGATTTTTTTATGACAGGTGTTAGGGTCTGGCAAAGTGATATGCATATGTGTCGCCTATGAGATTGACCTTGTATGTCATTCAATCTTTTTTGAAATGACAAACAGGAATGAATATGGTTTAGGCGTTGGTATCTCAATCTTTTACAAGTTCTTAAAACACACACAAGAGGGTGTGGGGTGACCCTAGGGACTACCCCTATTTTTCATTTGATTTTTAATATTGTCCCATACATGAATATATATGGTTTATGGGTGGGGATCTCGACCATTATCAAGTTGTCAAACAGGAGGGGGTGGGGGACTCCAGTGACTTCCACTATATTCATTTGATTTGTTATATTGTCCAATACATGAATATATATGGTTGAGGGGTGGGGATCTCATTTGTTTCTAAGTTATCAAACAGGAGTGGGTATGATGACCCTAAGGACTCTCCCTATATTTCATTTGATTAGTTCTCATACATGAATATATATGGTTTAATTTAAAGGTGGGGATCTCCGACTGTTTCCCATTTTTCAATCAGGTGACTGCAGGGACTCATTTGATTTGTTATATAGTCTTATACATGAGTACAATGTATATATGGTTAAGGGGTGATGATCTCGAATTTTTCCAAGTTCTCAAACAGGAGGGTGTACAGTGACCATTGGGACCCCCTTATAATTCATTTGATTTGTAATATTGTCCCATACATAAATATATATTGTTTAAGATTGTGGATCTCGACCGTTATAAATTCTCAAACAGAAAGGGGTAGAGTGGCCCCACGAACTCCACCTATATTTCATTTGATTTATTATATTGTCCCATACATGAATACATATATGGTTTAGGGGTGCCAGGATCTTGACCGTTACCAAGTTTTGGTCATTTTGGTCTCTTGTGGATAGTTCTCATTGGCAATCATACCACATCTTTTTTTGTATATAAGAAACTTCCAGCTATTTTAACTGACCTATCAAAATTCAGGAGAACAAAATACCCCTTGAAATTGCAGTAATATGTTTAACTTGAAAAGCATTTAACATGCATTACCAACATTTATCACTGATAAAAAAAATTTACATTGTATACTGTTACCAGGAATATATATATTGTTAGATAAACTGTTCCCAGCTGTCACATTGTATTGGATTTTGACATTAAAATTGGTGTACAAAATATTTTCTGCTTTTCCTTTCTGTTACATATATCTTTTGGTTTTTAATTCTAGTGTTTATATTTATTTACCATGCATAGATGTATTTTGTCACCTGTAGCCAAAACCCGGGATTACCCTTATCCGCTTCCGGAATCGGATCTGATATTGAAATCTCGCGGCAGCCATTTTATTTTCAATGTTGTTTTTGACAGATAGAGAGATACGATTTTACTCCGATTTACACATTCTTTAACTATTTTCTGTATAAAACTAGCGGTTGAAGAAATTGAACATCGCTGTCATGAATAGTAATGATGAAAATAAGTTTGAGATCGTTTATTAATAGGAAACTTTGGTAAAAATGTTTGCAAAATTATTTTTTTATTTTCTTTCAAGGTCCGTCGCGCATGTCGGGCGTAGCTAGAAACCAAGTAGAAAGTCCGACTGCAAAAGTGGAAGATCTCGGTCCACCGCTAATTGGAACCCCTGCGTCCAAATTAAAAAAAAGATACGAAAATTTCGTCTTTTATTAAATTCAAAATTGACGCCAACAGCGTGATCAGTTGAACTTATATTATTAGACACTGACGTATATATACGTAGTTGACTACGCATTGACGACAAGCAATATTCCTACGACTTTTGCAATTTGGGAAATCTAAACTACTTGTCTTTAGAGATTTTCGGCGATTAAATATTTCATACATTTGTTCTTCGACATCTTAGCCAAAAGCTCAGGGGGTAATAAACTACATAAGGATTCCTAATGTGCTCTACTTCCTATGTGCAACTTCAAAACTTTTGGGAAAATCGACGATCATTTAAGGTTTTTCTGGTCATATTTTTTGTAATCCAGAATGAAAAGTATGAAAAAACTGTCCAATAAGTTATAAATAATATAGTAGCCAGCTATATGATAACAATGGCAGGTATTTCAGCATTTATTGGGTAGCACACAAATCCAGGGTGCTCGCATAAGGCAGCTTAACTGCCTAAAAATGCTCAAATTCATAGATATTAAAGTTTTATTCTGCTAGATGAGAGATCACCATTGATTTTAAATTTAGAGTATCTATTCTCTCACTCTGCCATTTTGTCACCTTCTCCGATTTGCACCCACGATATGTCTAAGGACCAAAACTACAGTAACCCGCTGTAGTCGTAATTGCGTGTCGATATCTTGTCAATTGTACGGTTGTTTTATCCAACTAGTTAACTAAGTTGATACAGAAATTTTCTTATCTTTTTTTTTTAATAACCATGATCTGTTATTTTTAACAAAAATGATAATATTGGAATTAGTTAAAAAGTAAAAATTTCAAATCATAAATAAGTGTTCCGTGAAACTTGAATTGTTTTCGAAAATATAATTAGTTCATAATTCTTTAATGTAATAAACTTTATTCAAATAAATTAGGATCTTCACTCCACTGATCACCCGCATCGCTAAAGGTATTACTCCCAAAGGTATTGCAGCGGGTGTGAGGTGACACATCCAGGTATTCAGGCGATTTCCTGTCGAGCTTGCAAATTCATGCATCGTTTCACTTCTTAGGGTAATGATCAGTGTACACGGCTGATAACTTTCCATTTTGAACTATTATGTGTATAATATCTATCTTGCATATCCGAAAGTGATATAATATACTAGTCATTACTAAACTCATACGCTTGTTTATGAATAACATTTCTGGTGTAAAGAAAATTATTTATAAAAATATAAATAATACTTAAAAATAAACAACAGATTTGATGAAATAAAAATCTATATACATATTTTTTCCAAGGGTAAATTTGGTAAAATGTAATTTATACTCGTTGTCAATGGTGAAGGGCAGATCGGTCCATACCAGAGATGTTGATTTAAAAAATGTAGGCACTTGTCGACCATTCGTATATACGCCTGGATAATAAGTTACGGAACTATAGCACAAATTCAAATATGTACATTGTACATAAGAAAGAAACATACATTTTGTGTAAATTGGGGTAAAACTTTTGTTAAAAGACTTGTCCACGTATGCCAACAATATGTAATCATTAAATGTCGAAAGACTATTGTATACCAAAAGAAGAAGAAAAGGAAGAGATTTTTAAAATACAGATCGATATATAACTTTCTTTGGCTCATCGAAGTTATGGACATTTATATATCAATTAGATTATTCTCAAATAAAGGAAGAAATTTGTCATCATCACAATTGTTCCGACATGCATGTAATATGAACGCAACTGGACTTACACTAATAATCCCTAAGGAATGTGAATATTTTCCAGGAAAACTATAGAGTATCAAAGTTTCAAATTAATTTCGGGATTTATTTTCTTTCTTGATATTCAAGGACAGCAATTTAAAGAACAAACTGCTTGTCCACTTTAGGGTATTCTTGCCAGTTGAAACAGACTTATAATTACATTAAACAATAGGGAAAGATGACATTAAATTCGTTCTGTTTTTTTTTATACATCATTGGTCAAATAGCTAAAGTATTATATATAGTTGGGCCCGATATTGTTACGGTGTGAGACAAAGATTATTTTGTTAAGGACATTCCCGATTATGTTTAAATTTTGTTGATGTTTTTCACACTTGAAAAGTATATATGTTCGTAAATTTCGATTCCATTCCAAAAAGATTCTTAAATTTTCTGTCAATTTTTTAAAAACATCTTTTTTCAAATATCTGAAGTATTCGTGCGTTGTGAGATTTGAAATATTTTGATGAGAAAATTAATTCCTAAATAGGTAATTAAAGATAACTTTGGATGGACTAAATTATTTAATTGCAATTGTTAATGATCTGTTTGAAATATTTAAGGCTGCCGATCCTAATCTAAAATAGTACAATTTTTAGTTCATACACTCATAGAACAATGTAGAAGGCTATTTCTATTTATGAATTTATACTTCAATTAAAATAATTAAGTATTTTATCGTTACTGCATTAATCAAAAGTCATAATTCATTTAAAAGTGATCTTATCATGCTAATGCAAAATATAAAAATGTACAACAGCTATCCAGTTAATGTGCGACCTTATTATTCCCGTTAATTTATTTTAATCATTTTTTTTTTACATTTCTGTGTCTAAAACTTTGACTGACTCCCGTTTACAATTCATACGATATGTTGTTCACACCTGCAATGCCATTCAACCGTGACGCCTAGATTTCACTGAATAAGGATCAAAGGATTAGAATTACATAATGCTAATCTTTTAATTACCTTGAGTTAACCTACGCATTCAAAATTCTTTAGGTGTCACAAAACAGTACACATTTATTTCCACAGTACAAGCAAGTGAAAATGTTTGCTGGAGGGAAGCAAAAAGGTCAGAATAAGAGCATGTATTTTTAATACACTATTGATCATGTCAATTTTATATGTTTGTTTAACATGTTTAAAGTATAAATTGTAGAAAAAAAATTAATAAAAATGTTCTATTGTATGAATTAATTTTATTATTAAAATTCGTTTTAAAATATCCACACGATCTAATTTTAAAAGTTGCATGGCAATCACTTATTTTTCGTTGGTCAATAGCTACACCAAAAGTCGTCGATGCACTTTAAATCGCGTTATTACATTTTGTAGATGGTTAATGAACAAGACTTAAATGAGATATTTTCACTCCCGGCATGCATCAAAGACTTAAACTACGTCACATAAGTCAGGAAGTTTCAAGAAATAAAATTAATAATTCCCAATTTTCTTCTTTATTAGATTTCATATCAAAATAAAACTTGGTGAATATGTTTTTTATGGTATTACATGTATTATGAACATAATAAGATGAAAAGTGAAAAGACGCAAATTATCCCTTTAAACTATTAAACATGTATATGAAGCAACTTTGTAATTAAAATGTATTCAATAAATATCAGTAATAATCAAATAACTGTTATGAAAACAAAATGTCAAAGTGGCTTGGTAACCACCTGGATCTGCCTATGATTATTTAACTACACACTGTTTCTATACTTATCTATTTGAAATATAATCCTGTACCTAATTCATCTCAATGAAGGAGACCCTGTCATGAAATTAGGAGATAACTGTATTGTTTTTTTGTATTTCAAACTCCGACGTCATCAATTGGTGATTTGATGGTCACAAATTAAGTTTACAGTAAATGTATTTGCGACCATCAAATCACCAATTGATGCCTTTGGACCTTAAAATACAATATTGTTATCTCCATTTTAATGAAGCTGACAGAAAACAATGTTAAAAAAATGTATTTAAAATCTGTCATATATAACCTTTGGCTTGCATGTACGTTCCATTGCACCAAATGTCAATTAATGCCATGAAAATTAGTGACATTATTCAATTAAATGAACGTTACAAACATTGTTGCGTTAGAATTATTTATAAAATAGTTAGAAAGCAGTTTGTAACTTTTGTTCTGCTAACTTCTGCCTCTGCTGCAATTTAATTCTTAAAAACTTATAAAACCCTCCTCCCCGGCTACAATAAGTTATGTCATGACCATTTATCATACAAATCTATAATTCAAAAAGCAGTTTTTGCCATGTGCAAAAAGTCTAAATATTAGTGGAGTTGTACATACAAAATAAAACGTAAATTGAAAGGATTCTTCCAGTGAGATTTTTAAAGCTGCAAGCTGCCATTTTTCTTCTTATCACATGACACGTTATTTATCACGTGGAAAAACATTATATTCTGAAGAAAAAAAAAAAGAAAAAAAAGTCTAAACGCATATTTATTTTGCCTTTAATTTCTGTAATTGTAATATTAAAAATCTGTGTCTATTGTTATGTCCCAGATCTAATAAAACTAAATCACAAGGGGGCGTGTCTGTTTTTTAAAACAGGAAGTAAACAAACTGCGACCACGTGACTCATATCTTCCTCGCCGGTTGCAGCGACTAACTCAGTAACTGAACTTTGACAATGGCTATCCCTGAGAGATGTATTGAAAATTACAAATACACTTTCCAGAAAGATTTATTAAGGTAAGAAGGATGAATTTCCATTAAAAGATACAGCTGACAATTCGTTAGCATTTTTTTAATGAAGCAGTTTAGCTCGTTCCAAATATTGACCTTTACCCAGGACTTCTAAATTATAATTGAACAACTGTTTATTTCATTCATTTTTGGCATGATTTGTTGGAAAATAATAAGTTACGAATTTTAAACAAACGAAACAGAATTATGGTTTATACCAAAAATGTTTCATGAATCAGAAATGACAGAGTTTTTGAATTCTTCTTTTCAGTCATAACTAGTTGACCTAGGTCAGAAGTTTTCAGCTCAGTAAGATATTGCTAACTGTTACTTGAAGCTCAAGATTGGAGCCATGAAGGTGACAACATGATTTAAGGAGACACATTAAGTTATCTCCTAACTGAAATAATACGTTGCTCTTCTAAAACCTAATGTTAGAGGAAATATCCAAACAGGGTTTTTTGTTCCTTGATAACTCCTTGAGGTGAGGGAAATGTGACAGGATTTTATCCATTCGGAAGTAGATTCTTAGCAAGTCATAATTGGGTGAGCTCTGGAAGTACTTCATTAGCTCAGTCAAATAGAGCACTGACTTGAAACACAATGGTCCTAGGTTTTACTCCTAGAGGTGACAATGTGATTTTAGGTAGTCAAATGATACTCTAGTGATTCACAGAGAAATATAAATGCTCAATGCCACATGAATCTGAGTCACTACTTAACAAATAATAACGTTTATAAAGTTTAGTACTGTATTTTTTTTATCATTGTGCATGCAAGGTGCTTATTAAGTATCTATTTCCTCATCTACGGATGACATGCTTCATTCAGTCATTCCACATTTTGACCTGGGAAATTACTAATTTACAGATAACACATCCCAAGGTGAGAATGTGGAATGTACATTGTATTCATAATAAAGTGAACTTGACAAAAGTGAAAAACTGTCAATTTATAATATATAAAATATTACTATTTTAAGATATCATAAACTAATCATGCTAATGGAAGATCATATAATTGCCACATACTAAATGTGAATCTGTCCATTCCGGATGAGAATTTTAATTATTTTTCCTCTGGAGTAGGACTTATAGTTTTCTAACTTCATTCCCAATCACAAAATTCTACATAGCCAGCTTCATGCTAAATTCATTTTTCAGGACTATTAATTGACAGTTGACACACAATTATGTTTCTAGAGTTACAAAAGAGGGACGAAAGAGACCAGAGGGACAGTCAAACTCATAAATGTACATGTACATGTATGTACAATGTACATGTATGCCCAAGAGAATATTTCTAACCCGTATTACAGGGTTCGAGGTAATACTTTTTCTTTGAAAATGACCTGAGGACTTTTGGATGATGAAAGACCTGTATTGGGCGTTGCTGGAATGTGCCCTTTTCAATCGTTAGGCAAATCTTGTGAATAGGTGAATTCTGGTGTAGAACTGTTATTGGAGACTGAAGCTGCCTGAACAAGTGGCTAATGTTTTTTCAGAGTTTTGGGGGATTCCATTATCCAAATCTATCAAAACTTTGTGTTGGTACTTGTTTGATGTCGAATGTTGATAGAACATATGAGCATTCTTATAACACTTTTTCAAAGTTTTATAGTCATTCTTTCAGAGCCAGCAACCTTTATGGTGTAGTGATCAAATTGGCGGACTTCAATGATGATGCCAGTTTTGTCCCATTTGAGTGTGTAATGAGCTATTAGGTTATTAATTCGCATACATTTCCCAGTTGCAAGTTGAGTAAGTTTATTTTTTTGTGTGTAATGATCAGCGTTCGCCCTGTTGGATGTGGCGGTTTCTTAAAACTTCTTCACCGCGGGCTACTTACTTTTCAGTCTAAGTATTGTGAGAAGGATATCTTTCTGGCGGAATCGGAATGAAATCCATGATTGGATGACAAAAGACGCACATCGCAGGTGACAATGTTGTGTCAGGACTGAAACATGGCCCGTTGAAATGCATTCTTGACGAGATCACCTTTAGGATCAATGTTATCAGCAATCATGCGTTTAACGTTTTTTTCCCATTTTCGCCTTGTAGTTGCTAAGTGGGAAAGACAAGATAGCCGATGGTGTACACCCCAGTCCTGAGGGGAGGACAGGGGGGTACCCTTCTCCCTTCTCCCACCCTCTTCTCCTTTCTCCTACCCCTCTTCTCCTATCTCCTACCCCTCTTCTCCTTATTTTTTTTTTTAATTTACCGGAAAAAAAGAGAGATATTTTATTTTTTCATATTTTATTTTTTTCTCCAACTTTTTCTCCTTTCTTCCAGCCTTCCTCTCCTTTCTCCTACCCCCTTTCTCCTTTCTCCCACCCCCTTTCTCCTTTCTCCTACCCCTTTCTCCCTGTCTCCCTTACCCCTGTCCTCCCCTCAGTCCTGAAGAAATTGTCTCGTAGTAGTAAATTCCGGACCGCCGTCAGATCAGAGGGATATGTATGCGCATACCCGATGTGAGAACAACATTTACGGATAGCTCCACAAATTTTTCTAAATTATTAGTGTTAGCATTCATATCATCTACGATCCTTGAACTAGAGAAGCTTGGTTGATATTATATATCCAGAATAACACTATCTTTCGAATTGATAGGTGTTCCGAGGTTTGGTAACACAAAATTCATATCTCCCACATACAGTTCAAATTTTGCCGCCATTTTGAATCCAATGTAAACAAACATGAACCTGATCAACATACGAGTAGTATTGCTGTCGGCTATGCTGATAACAATTATCTACAATAAACAATTACAAACAACCATTGGTACAACGCAGCAAGTAAATATTATACATCATAAAGAACAAACAACATGGGTTGCACGTAGCATCCAGCTGACATCGAAAACTAGGAAGCTACAGTCCTTGAACAACGTAAATAAAAAAATCCAACACACCCTCATATACTTGAGTTTTATTTTATTAATAAGATCAGCAGATATTGAACTTAATCCTGGTCCACGTACTCCTAAATATCCTTGTCAAATATGCTCCAAAGCAGTAACATGGAAACAGAGAGGGGTGGCATGTGATGATTGCAGTAAATGGTACCACGCAGACTGCATGTTAATATCTACACCTGTATATAACGCACTGGCCAATTCCAACATTTCATGGCACTGTGTAAATTGTGGAATGCCGAATTTTTCGTCATCATTATTTGAGTCCTTCATCATCGATTCAACTTATAACTCGTTCCAATATTTATCCAGTGAAACATCAATATCAAGCCCAGGACCACCCACATACTCATCGTCACCTAAGCCGAAAAGCAAAAAAGACCAGCAGAAACAAAACAAGAAAGGTAAAAACACAAAAATCGTAGTTATGAACTTTCAAAGTATTAAAAATAAAAAAGAAGAATTACTGAACATGATAGACACTTCCAATCCCGAAATTATATTAGGGACTGAAACATGGTTAAGACCAGACATATTAAGCTCTGAGATATTTCCACCACAATACTCAGTTTATAGAAAAGATCGTACAGATGGATACGGAGGTGTATTGATAGCTGTAAGAGATATCATCATCAGCGAAGAACTACCGGTACAAAGTGACACAGAATCATTATATATTAGAGTAACAACACCTGACAGTAAATCCATCATAGTAGGATGTCTCTATAGACCACCCAGTAGCGATATCACCTACATGGAAAAAATGTGCAACACCACAGAAGAAGTATATAAAGAGAATAAATCGTCTATATTATGGCTAGGAGGAGACATAAACCTTCCTGATATTGACTGGAAATCCAATTCAGTATGCGGCAACCAATATTCTACACAACTCAATAATAGGTTCGCAGATATGGTTAATAACTGCTGCCTAGACCAAGTGGTAACATTTCCCACTAGAGGATCCGCAACACTCGATATTTTCCTCACAAACAGACCATCCTTGGTAAATAGATGCGAGCCAATTCCTGGAATAGGCGACCACGACTTCGTCTTCATTGATAGTAATGCCATCGCAATGCATCCAAAACCAACACAAAGAAAAATTTACATCTGGAAGAGAGCAGACATAGAAAAAATGAAATCAGATGCACAGGAACTATCTGAAAAATTTCATGGCTTGTATAACGCTCAGAGCTCAATATCAGAGATGTGGGAGTTCATAAAAACAGGACCCAAGAACATTCAAGACAAAAACGTACCATCAAAAATGTCATCAACAAGATTCCATCAACCTTGGATAAATGGCACAATAAAACGTATTACACGACGGAAAAAGAAAGCTTTTAAAAAAGCCCAAACAACAAAAACAACAAAAGACATCAAGAGATACAAAACTATAAAAAAGAGCTCACAGAAAGAATGTAAGAAAGCCTATTCAACATATATCCACGACATTATAAGCCCAGAGCAGAAATCCAACCCAAAGAAGTTCTGGAGCTTCATAAAGAATAAAAGATGCGAAAATGGAGGAGTAGCACCACTTAGAAACACAGATGGGCTCACATACTCAGACAACAAGATGAAGGCAAACATACATAACAACCAGTTTTCCCCAGTATTCAACAGCAATGAAGACAAATCTACCATAAAGAAAATGAAAACAAAGCCGTACCCAGAGATGAAAAACATCACTATCTCGGAAAACGGAATACACAAATTACTTTCAAACCTCAACATACACAAAGCATCTGGGCCAGATGAAATTTCTACAAGATTATTGAAATCAATAGCGCCTGATATATCATCAATACTTACCACCTTTTTCCAAGCCTCTGTTGATCAAGGCACATTACCATCTGACTGGAAAAATGCAAACGTTGTCCCAATATTCAAGAAAGGGGATCGTAGCCAGGCATCAAACTACCGACCTGTATCATTAACTGCAATTCTATGCAAATTATTGGAACATATCATCTGTACCAATATCATAAAACACCTTGAATGTCACTCCATCTTGACCGATGCTCAACACGGCTTTAGAAAAGAACGGTCTTGTGAATCTCAACTAATTCTCACAATTAAAGACCTAGCAAAGAACATCGACATTAAAGAGCAAATAGATCTCATCCTCTTAGACTTTTCAAAGGCCTTTGACAAAGTCCCACATGAGCGACTACTGTACAAGATCGACCACTATGGCATAAGAGGGACAACAATAGACTGGCTGAGAAATTTTCTGGACGACAGACAGCAATGTGTACTCCTGGAATGAGAATCTTCAGAAACCTCACCAGTGCAGTCTGGAGTTCCACAAGGCAGTGTGCTTGGCCCTCTGATGTTTCTCATTTTCATAAATGACCTTCCAGAGTATGTGTCAGCATCAAGCGTTAGACTTTTCGCAGACGACTGTGTCCTCGACCGCCAAATAAGAAACCAAGAAGATGCGAACACCCTTCAGAACGACCTAAATGGACTACAACAATGGGAGGCAGACTGGCAGATGGAATTCCACCCCAAAAATGCCAACTCCTAAAAGTAACAACAAAACGGAACACGATTTAGGCGAACTACACCATACATGGCCATGTCCTAGAAGAGGTTGACTCGGCGAAATATCTTGGCCTCTCTATACACAAAACATTGAGTTGGAACAAACATATAGACAACATCGCAAAGAAAGCTAACTCGACCAGAGCTTTTCTTCAAAGAAACATCAAAAACTGTCCTAGTGAAACAAAAGCCTTATGCTATCAAATGCTTGTAAGACCACTCATGGAATACTCTAGCACCATCTGGGATCCAGCTACTAAGGACAATATAAACAAATTAGAAGCCATGCAACGACGATGCGCACGATTTGTACTGAATGATTATAGAAGAACAAGCAGTGTAACATCAATGCTACAAACTTTAAATTGGGATACGTTACAGGAAAGAAGAGCTAAATGTAAAGCCATCATGTTTTATAGGGTAGTGCACGAACTCATTGCTATACCATCTATAAACTTACAGCCAGTAACAACAACAGTACGAGGGCACAAAGAACGATTCCTTGTTCCTTTTGCCAGGACTCAAGTATATCGATACTCGTTTTTCCCAGACACCATCAGAATCTGGAATGGACTGCCACAACAACTAGTAAGCTGCACAACCCTTGATTCATTCAAAAGGGGCGTGCAAGTGGTCCAGCTTCGATAGATGTCCAACCATGTTTTTAACCTTATTTTAAAGAATCACCGTTTCACTGTAGATATTTTGCACCTACCCGCACATTTGTTGTTCTCACATCGAACATGTACATAAAACAATACGATAATACTCCCCTGGGAGGCCTGTAATATAAAGGAAGAAGAAGAAGAAGATAAGAGTTCGTCGACAATCCCAAAAGTGACAAAAGTGATGACAGGTTTTGAGTCCGTCTGCTCCGTTTGATGATCTTAACAGTGGACAGTTTGAGTATCGGTCAACTCTGACGATGTTACACATCCCCTTATTTTGAAAGAAGTCGGAATAGACGCATTGGAATAGGTAGTCCGGTGACATCTGATGTGTGTGTGGAGCATTGGAATTAAGAGGTGCTATTCGATTGCAATGGTTGCATCTTGCTCTTTGTGCTCAAATAGCGGGTGTGATACCTGGTCAAAATTACTGATGACTCGAGCTCTGCTCTAGAAATCATTGTTGCTTAATTCTCGGTCCACTGCGTGTAAAGCAGACACAACTTCCTCTCAGAGACTGGGGGGAATGATTATTCTGTCATTGAGTATTACAACACATTCAATAGTGTAAAGGTGTTTACGGAATTAAATGTATTCCTGCAGTTGTGGAGGAAATTCATGTAAAAATATGGGTTTAACATACTCAATCAAATTGATAAGTTTATTCATACTCGTCAGCTGCTGTGCCGGTAAAACCGGTGTCCAAAGTTGCAAAGCTAATTGCCAGCGAATCAAGCAAAGACACGGCTGATATAAAGACACTATTTCAGTAGGATCTGATACTAAATCTGAACGATGTATGTCTTATAAGAATGATGTGGCAACGTCATTGTACTATTCTTGAAGGCTGCTATGTCATCTGAGAAGGTAAGTCATTCAGGCTTCGCAGTTGGATAAAACGTGTCAGCGACATGATATTTGACGCCTTTGTACATAAATTATTCGGAAAAGATATCGGAATGTTTTCTCTTTCAAATTTTGGAGATGCTTTCTAAAGATCTGTAACCATGGAAACGGAATATTTTCAGGAGTGGTTTATGATCAACCGCTATAATAAAATTGTCATATCCCGGTACAAAATACCTTGCTTCGTCAAAAGCGTCGACAACGGCTAGAGCTTTGCCTTTTACTGGCGCATAACGTGATTCAGCTGGATATGCAAATCTACCCAAGAAAAGTGTTATTTGCCAGGATCCTGTATTACAACAGAATAATTCTCTTTCGAGGGATGAAAACATTCTGAAATTGCTTATGATAGCAGCTATCCATTCCTCCAATAATCTGTTGATGTGTTCCTCCCAGAAAAATGCTGTTGTTTGTGATGTTGTGAGGATTCACAGTACCGTGAGTTGCTTCTCGCCAATTTTACCATTTGTTGGAAATCTGTCGTAGATCATTCGAAGGGCAATGCACGCTTCCCTGCTAATTTGAAATAGCTGATAAGAGTTATCAGGAATATACGTCAATTGTCTCGTTTCAACTTGTCTACCTCGATCATCTTTGCTGGAGATGCGGAGTATTATTGCACCAAGGATCGTGGTATCTTTTTGTTGGCAGCATGTATTTTCATATTGACAGGGATTAATCAAGTCTGATTTATTCATAGTCTATGGATGACCTTGATACAATCTGCACCCTGTATCCGCCGTAGCAGAGATATCAACAGTATTTGTTCTATTTGTCATGTTGAAAGCAAATGCTTCATAATCTTATAGTACTAGTAATATTCTCAAAACAAGGTTGACGAATGGTTCACATTTTTTTCAATTCAAGCATCATTTTTTAAAGACGAAATGCGTATCTGGCGCAAATATAAAATTTCAATCCTGGTTTCTATGATGAGTTTCTGTGATGCCTTGCAGATCCAGTTATCGGACAGATTATCATAAAGAGGATGGCCTATGGCTAGCAATCTGCCATTTGTCTTTATTAAGTGAATCGCTAGATATGCTTAACAGTGAATCAAACAAACATCTTCACAATCATCTCTCTCTCTCTGCATTGTATTACGATGCTTGATTAAAACTGACGAAGAAAGGTAACACCCGGCCACCGAAAGCTTTATTATTGTGAGGCCAAGGTGGTCGGGTGGTCTAGCGCACCGGATACAGTGCAGGCGATTTGGTGTCACGATATCTCAGTAGCATGAGTTCGAATCCCGACGAGGGAAGAACAAAACATTTGCGAAAGCAAATTTACAGATCTAACATTGTTGGGTTGATGAGTTATATATATACATAATGTACACAGCCATATATCAGCATCATTGCTGGTGATCCAATGGATACATCTGTTATAGAGTTGTCACTGACTCAGACGTACTTATATATATATATATATACATGGTTTTGATTTTTCTTTACTCCTACAAACATTATGGTGTTGTTCGAGGTTGCATTATCCACGCTAATGGACATATGCAGGGCAATCTGATTTACGAAGATTAGCTTATATGCACTTTTGCCCTGTCCCTTTTTTCCACAATATGAACAAACTAAATTTTTGTCACTCACGGCTGTCTGCTTTGCCTTTTCATAAGAGCTGCTAGAATCATTTGAGAATCAAGTTTACTAGATGCTGAACGTTTTCTCGACTTTTTTGCTTTAACGAACTGAGTGACTTCTTCAACGGTCATGTTTTGGTTTTTGTCGCCGAGGAGATCAAGTTGGATTCCCGGATAGGAAATGCCCGAGCAAGAACGTCCCGAATAACAGTGTCTTTATAGTTCACAACTATGTTACAAGTAGCGCACTTTATAAAAACAATTGCACACGCCGCTTGTCCTCACAAACGTGCACAAGAACGACGTACTGAATCGTCGTCGGCGCATATTATGAAGTGTGACTCTGGCCACCGTCGTATTTTCCTCACGAACAGCAAGTTTCTTGATTGCGGCATTCACTTATTGAATAGGTTTGTTTGTTAGACAACCAACTGCTGATTGTGTCAAGTCCTTGCATAGCTGCTCTTCATTACGTCATTCAAGAAGCTGAACTACCTTGTAACGGCTAGCAATTTTCGTAGCTTCAACATAACCGGAACACCGTGATTTAAAATATACTCATTCCTCACTAGTACCAGCTGTTGATATAACCGGTCTGTTCACGTTTCCTACTTTAACTGCTGTGACTGTTTATGGAGCGTGTGTGTGCTTTGAGCAATAATTATTGCAGTTATAAGCATAGCATGTACATCTCCAAATAGCTTGCTGTCCGTTGTGAGCCAAGGCTCCGTGTTGGACCATACTTTGACCAATAATGGTTTACTTTAACAAATTATGACTTGGATGGAGAGTTGTCTAATTGACACTTATGCGCCATCTTTTTATATCTATAGACAATTATAACCCTCTACTTATGTTTGAATCAACTCATAATTTCTTTGTGCCACTGAATAATAAGGTGAATTTAGTGAATTGTTGAACAGAACTAAGGTTTCAACAGTTATGTTGTCCTTTTTGTTTATTCTGTCTTAAACTATCCTTTATCGAGCTTGTTTATTTTATAGAGGGAAGGTTGCATTTGTCACTGGTGGAGCTTCAGGAATATGTTTTACCATTGCTGAGGTTCTCATGAGGTAAATAAATACCATGATATTATTTTTTATTTACTCTTCTCCCTCATGCCTTTGATAATACTTATATTTACAGTAACTTGAAATGTCAACTAGCTCATATCTATACATACGTTTTGTACATGTTTAGAAATTATGCAAAATGTTTCACAAAAAATGTAATCTTATTATTTTCACAATGAATAAGGGAAGTTATGTTGGTTGCCACTTCAATTGGCCAAATATTTATGAAAACAGCTAACGTTTTTATAGCAAAAAAATGCATGTCTTCTTATGACATTAGTATTATGACCTTAAAGTTAAAATGTAAGTTTTACAACAACGTTTTACTTTTGATGAAGGCAAATGTAAGGTTCAAAATGTATATTCTCATTCTATACATGTTTTAAAAGTAAGTCTAAACAGCTGATATTGCTTGATTTTTTATTTTTATTACTCTTTAATTTACAGGCATGGATGTGATACTGTTATAGTAAGTCGACGTATGGACAAACTTAAGCAGTCAGCTGACTTATTGATGAAAGCTACAGGGAGACGATGTGTTCCTATACAGATGGATGTTAGAAAGGTTAGTTAGGTTTAAAGTGTAATAGGAAAGTAACAGCATCATTTAAGTAGATATCATATAGGAATATACATGAAAAATCTTTCAAAACTGTGTTATGTCAGATACTTTATGTTATGAAGCTTTAACTTAAGCAATTAGAATTTGCAGACAAGAAGATTTAGTTTGTGTCTGAATAAAAGGGATTATTTCTTTATAAAATTGTTGTTTTGATTTTTTGTCTTCCGTTTTACTGTGGATGATTGTTGCTGAAATCTACTGTTTTAGTATGTAATCTCTTATATGCCAAAAAATATCATACAATGGATCACACAGTGAACTATTTTTTTTTACTTCTAAACATGCTAAATATATAGGAATGAGTGAGCATTTTTAAAAGTTTTATTTTAATACACAACTCCACATTCATTTCATCTTGCTCGTATGTTTCTAGTTAACAGTTATCTATTAGAAAATATAATTGAAAAATAATTGTTTATTTTAGTACGATTTGGTTTTCGTGTAATAATTATAATTGCAGTGGCAGCTTAACCTCATTTAACTTTACATGTGATATGAGTCTAATCCAGTAAAATAACTAGTGGCCATATGTCCAAATAATAGTCCAACAGCCTCTAAGCTGATTACTTAGATTTATTCACTTACAGTTAGCTTTTAATGCAGCTGTAGTTAGGCTCTAATATTGGTTAAGTAGGCTATGGTTACTAATTAAGTTGTATTTATAAAAAGGATGTTAATATCAATACTGTGCACATATAATATAAATTCAAGAAAAATGAGGGATGATTGTCGATAAGATAAATCTCTCCTAGGGACCAATCAACTATAGGTCACCATATATATGGCCTTTAACATTGACCAAAACACATACCATGTATATTTGATAAATTTATAATACTTTCAGCCAGAACAGATTATTAAGGCTGTGGACGAGGCTTTAGCACAGATGGGAAGAATTGATATTTTGATAAATGGTTGGTACATGTACTAGTATATGAATTTTTATCATAAGTCATTTTAGGAAAGTTAGACAATGGTATAATTGTTTTAACATTATACATGTATACTCAACCAATCAATATGTAATGAACAAAGCAGAAAAAAACCATAATTATTATATTTCACTTTGAAAAGTCCGGAACAAATTTTGAAAGTCATTTTTTTTCAGCCGTTGTGCTCATATATTATTTTTGGAGATTAAAGAAAAAATATTGACAAATTTGACAAGCTTTACTAATTTGAATTGGTCCTGAAATGATTTTTTATTAGAATTTAACTTCTAATGATCTAGCTCAGTATAGATATCTATCAAAGTATGTAAGTTTTCAAAAGTATGTTTCAGCACTTTCCAGGATTAGTCATTTATTTGACACTTTGTAAGTTATTCCTAAGGGTGATAATCTATAAATGTAGGAATAGGATTAAGTACTGGTAGATTTATTTTTGCCTAAATACAAAACTCTTTGTAGGTGCTGCTGGAAACTTTCTTGCCCCTGCAGCCTCACTCTCATTCAATGCATTTAAAACTGTGATGGAAATAGATGCTCATGGTACATTTAATGTCAGCAAAGTCGTGTATGAAAAGTATTTCAAGGTATGTATATGTTGTGTAGAAGTTGTAATGTTGTACAAATTATAATTTGTACAGAGATTTTGTACAAGTTAAAAATTGTCAGTGTTTTACCGCTCAACACAAATGGATGATGCAAGCACACAGTCTTTTATTATGTATACTTCTGTCATATTTCCACAACTTCATGGTCCAGTCTAAAACTGCGCATTGATACAAACACGTTATATGAACATAAACAGACTTTTTACGGATTTTTGTATATGGAGAAAAATAATATAAGAACTTAAATCATTCTATTTACTGTTTTAGGACAAGGAAAATAGCACTTATTTTTAGATTGAAGTATATAAATTTGATTAACCTGATGAATTTCAGATATTGATGAATATAGTTGATACTTCAAGTAAGTTGTAAAAAAAATCATCAAAAATACCAGGTTATAGTTTTGTATGTTATACATGCATATGGTCTACAAAAGACTCATTAGTCACATGTAAGTAATTGAGTTCTTGTCTTTGAATTTTTATGAAAGTATCTAATAAACATTGCTTTTACTCCAGGACCATGGGGGTATGATAGTCAATATAACAGCCACTCTACAGATGAGGGGAACAGCTTTACAGACGCATGCTGGATCAGCTAAGGCTGCTATTGGTAAGCATACTTACTGTCACCAACTTAATGTGAATAATACTTAAATTAACCGTGTACAGTGTAACAAAAACTCATCATTTCCAGATACCAGTGAAATGTGAGATACTGACAAAATTGTTGGTCTGAAGCACGACATTGCAATCATCCATATTTATTATTTGCATTGGCTACTTTTATCAGCTGATAAAAGCGATCTTTTAATATTAGATAAAAAGATTCTAAAGCACATCATAAACATCATGACAAGCGATGATTCCAAGAAGTCACATATCTTAACATGCTATCTGCCATCATTATAATTGCTAAACATATTAACTTTTCTAATGCATATATTTTGAAGAAACAAGAAAGTAAAAACAATAGACTATTTGAAGTAAAAGAAATCTTATTTTCAGATTTATCAAATGGTCAGAAATATAAAGCTTTATGAAATTGGAAAAGTGTGAACAAATGGTAAACTATAAATTTATAAACCAAAAACATACCTTTAGAACATGATTATAACTTAAAATATGCTTTCCATGTTGTTTCATTATACCAGTTGTTTCATTATACGAGTTGTTTCATAATACCAGTTGTTTCATTATACCAGTTGTTTCAGAATGATTAAAGAGAACTGCTCATGTATCAAATAATACAAATGGTACTTTTTTTAATAAGTGTTAAAATTGATATATTAAAAGGATTTGTTATTATTACAATGTATTTTAATTTCAACAGAGGCAATGACCAGACATTTAGCTGTAGAATGGGGACCCGATAAAGTTCGTGTTATGTGTGTTGCTCCTGGCCCAATAGGTGATACAGAGGGCATGAATAGACTAGGTAATTCTAACTGTAATAATAAACTTATTATATGTGTCTGTTTTAAATTGAATTTTATACGATACACAGTTGTAAGGTTATGCAGTTGTGTGTCTATATTTTATATGAACGAGTCTAAATTGAAAACTACGTTCAAACCTATGATTGCGTTGGATTAAACCGCAATTTTTATACGTGTGCATGTAAAACAAATTTATACAAATCACATTAAAAGCTGTTTTTTACCAGAGGTGAGACTTTCCATGTATATGTATAAATTGACACCAGTTTCCTTTAACAAATCGATTCACATGTTTGAATAAGGTTTGAGGAAGAGCGATATTCATGATGTGAATTAGTGGATGTGATGCTAAAGTAAAAATACAACAGAAATGATTTAAACTCTTTGGAATATTTAATTAATACTCAATTCTAAAATAACTAAAATGGTGTGTGTAATGTTATTGCAATTGCATTCAGTACAAGTTTGTGTACCAATAACATGCACTTGCAATATGCTATCTAATCTATATTAAAATTTACAGTTACTAATTTGTCACTTGAAATAATCTGGTTTTTTACAGTAATATAAATAGTTCTCAAACAAAGTTTTGTGTATAAACTCATCATAGATACCAGGACTAAATTTTGTATATACACCAGACGCGCGTTTCGTCTACTAAAGACTCATCAGTGATGCTCGAATCCAAAAAAGTTTAAAAGGCCAAATAAAGTACGAAGTTGAAGAGCATTGAGGACCAAAATTCCCAAAAGTGTTGCCAAAGTCAGCTATGGTAATCTATGCCAGAGGTAGGAAAGCCTTAGTATTTCAAAAATTTCTAAATTTTGTAAACAGTTAAAAGCACATTTTATAAAATCTTTTCACTGCTGTTCTTCTGTAGCAGATTTTTTTTATTTTGAACTGTAAAAATGTTAATATGTTATTGACTGATATAAAATGGAATACAGACAACATTAAAGAGACAGTTCAAATGGTAAGTTGTCAATTCAAATGAATATTTTTTCCTGCTAAATAATTTACAAAGCATAACAATTTGTATTTACTATTATTCAGAATAATTTGTATAAACTATTTTTGAATGAATAGTTTGGTGAACTTCACAAACTTGATAGATACTAGTACATTAAATAAGAGTAAACATCTTCTTATAAATATACATATAGCTTGTCATATTGATGTGGATGCTCAGAAATCTTGTAAGTATCAAAATCATTCACGAAATGATTCACAAATTATTTGGAATATTTTATTTAAGACAAGGGATAAAAGATACCAGAGGGACAGTTATTAAATTAAGATTATTGCAAAATCCAAACTTTTGAATTCAAAGTTAGTTAAAAGATTGTTGTCAAGAAAATTTTCTATGCAAATATTTTTATTTTGAATTATTGTAAATTTTCATGATTTTCAGGTGGAAAGAATTTGACTGATAATATAGTAAAAGTGATACCAATACAACGTATAGGTACCAGACAAGATATAGGGGACACAGTACTGTATGTGGTGAGCAATGCTGCACAGCTACTTACTGGTACTACAATCATAGCTGACGGTGGAAGTTGTTTAACTGAGGACAATAACTTTATAGCTAGAATGGCAATGGTTAAAAAAATGTCTAAAATGTGACATGTTTCTTAGCAGTTTTTAAATAGATCAAAATGATTGATAAAAAAAGATTGACTTTGATTAAGTTTTAAAAAATATGTATGATTATAATGGGAAATTAACACATGGAAGAAAATATCTTGATTCCTGAAATATTTGTGAATAAAACAATGTATGCCATTTATATGTATTTTGGAAATAGTACATACACTAACAAAATTATGGTATCTGTAAACACATTTCTACATATTTTTCTAAACAGTGAAGAAAATGTAATGCATATTTCTAGGTAATTTTATCAACCTTCTCAAATAGATTAGAAGAAGAGAAATTGCTACAAGTTAGTTAATGAGTATACCAAAAAGGAAATTTGCCTTTAACATTTACAATTGTCCACATCTTGCTAAATATCTGCAAATGTTAAAGTGGAATATTAAAAGAACATTTCCTTTATGAAATGTTTTGTAATCAGTTATTTTCTATACCTATTGAGCTTAATGTTGATAATTACAGTCAGAGTTTCGTATTTTTGATTAAATGCTAAAATAAGTAATGAATATTCATCTTATCAACCTGTAATTTATGTCACTTAAGCTTTTATTCATTATATTTCATTAATATACAGTCATCCTATTATTTTCAGAGCTTATATTTGTAATAAATGGGTTGATTTTTAATAATCAGATTTGAATAACAATACATATTGTTAATTTATTGTTAATTATTGATTTTTTTGATAATTTAAAAAAAAATTATAAATAGATATAAATCATATAGTGTTGCTTTGTTTTTGATCACATTGCCAATGATGTAAGACCATGTACTCTTTTGTTGATAATTTGTACTTGGTTTTAGTGTCCCTACTGTTCATCATATATTTATGAACCTAATGAGACTTAACTCATCAGTTAGTTTTTAATCAAAGAAGCACAAATTAAAGTTCATTATTATGGTTCAGATTCGATAATAACATGGTTACTGCAACTGAAAAATAAAATTAGTTTATTGACCTTGGTAGATTTGGTTTAGAAGTACTCGACTGATTGAAACTAGACATGCCGATAGGTTCATCTTCTAGTATGGTGTTACTTATATTGATTTCCTATCAGATAATCATTTAATTTATTCAACAATATAAACTAACTTGGTATCATACTTCAGTTTGTAGTTACCAAACTTTTTAAAGAGTGGATTTGAATTGCAGACAATTGTTATATTTTTGTTTGCACGGTTTTTTCATATACCCTTTACGTCCCACCCTTGACACTGTTAATAACGTCCATAGATAGTAAAATAGTATTATCATTTCAAGTGCCTACGCATGATTTAAGAATTATGTCACTTTCTACAAAATTCTTGGTTTCTTCTATAAAATCACCATTCCTTATACATTGGTCGAGAACATAACAATGAACATAGTCTTTTGGAACTTCACTTTTGATTATACCTTCGACTGATCTTCAAGCATTGTCAATGTTTTGATCGTTACAACAGACTATGTAACACAATAATTTCCTCATATATTAAAGTTACTTTGATATAATAAATAAACTCATCATAGATACCAGGATTAAAATTAAGTATTTAATTGATAATTTATTATCTGATTGATTTATCAATGTTTGCTTAATGGCCAGTTGGAAGTTATTCATACATAACCAGACAAGAATAAAATTGAGAATCGAAATGGGAAATGTGTCAAAAAGACAAAAACCCGACCTAAGCAGGAAAACAGCCTAATGCCACTTATGGTTCTTGAATACAGTGAGGACATCCCGCAGCCTATAAACAAAAAAATGAAGTTTAGTGAAACAAATACAGTTTAGAGACGGGATCTACACATGTTAGAGGTATATTTCGCTCATACTTAATCATGAAGATAGATGTTATAATCCTGGTACTTTTGATAACTATTATCATTCTCTCACATATACTAAGTTTTTGCTGACAAAAACTGAAGTAACTAATTGAACATGTTTGGACAAAAAATGTTTCGTCTTTAAATGACTTAATCAATGTTAATATTCCAGGTGGAAAGCATTTAACACAAGACTTTATAGATGTGATACCTTGTCAGCGCCTTGGAACTAGACAGGACATTGGAGATACAGTAATGTATGTTGTCAGTGATGCTGCACAGTTGTTAACAGGAACAACGGTTATAGCGGATGGTGGTAGTCACCTGACCCGTAGTAATAATTTCCGGGAAAGAATGACATTGCTTAAAAATTCAAGACTTTAATCCTTGATTTTAGGATTTATTATAATAAGAGATTACATAACAGTCTCTATAATCGGATGAAGCTTATAAAAAATGTTTAAGAAAAATTAAAATACGAGTTTCAAACACAAGAAAAAGCATGATCAGATATAAGTTTTATCCAAACTCATAAGTCAAAAGTAAACTGAAAAGACGCAATATCAAAAGAAAATAAGACAAATAACAGTAAACAAAACACAACTTAAGACTGATAGACTATCGATAAAAAAAAACTTTATACTACATCGTGAAAGAATGGTGTTACTGAAATTTCTTTTTTAATTTTTCATGCATACGGAAAAAAAATGAAATGATACATATTGTTAATCTTTTGTTAATTTTTATATGTTTTTGATAATTTGTACAAATAGATAAATATATTTAAATCATATGTTGTTGTGTTTAAATCACATTGCCAATTATGTAAGGCCATGCAATCTTTTGCTGATGCATTTGTATTTAGTGCCAGTAATCCTACTGTTCATCATATACATATGAACCTATTGAGATTGAGCTCATTCTTACGTTTTTGAGCAAGATAGCACACATTAAAGTTCATTTCCATGGTTTAGATGTTGTTTTGTTTAATCAAAAGTTATTTATATTTTTGGGTTCAGAATTGTAACACATTAAATCATCGTATATAATTTAATTTATTGTGTTTGATTTTAATAGTTAAGTTGTGCGAAAGAACGTAACACCATCCATAAGTTATCGAGTATGATATGAACTTTAGTTTAAGTCACAAACATAGAAGTTAATCTCAGTCTTGAATAAAGATAACTAAAAACATCACATGTCTACGTGTAATTTGCCTCCACAACTAGCATGACTATTTGAATGCACGTTAAAACTTCCTCTATGAAAGTTCATAATAATAATCGTATCCAAACTATGATATTTCTTAAACGTAAACTCAAAAATTAGATGCAATGTGCATTGTTTTTAAATGTAATATAAGTATTTGTATTATTATTTTTGAGATATAGTATTAGTCGTTCTAATGTGACTACATTTTTGTGCTGTTTCAGAATTTCAAATGTGACGTAATTTTTGTGCCTTTTCACAATTTTGTTTGTGACGTTACTTTTTTCACTTTTTGCGTTGAAGCCTTGAAGTCGGATGTGTCTATTTTTTGTGTTGGTTTATATATGTATCGGGGTTTTGTTTTCTATTATGCATATCTTTTATATTCATTTGATAAAATTTACTGTTTGCAATAGCATAAATTGTTCTAGATAATAAGGATGTTATTATCCCAAGCAGAAAACCCTAGCCGTATTTGGCAGAACCTTTTTGAATTTTTGATCCTCAGTGCTGTACAACTTTGTACTTGTTTTGCCTGTCGAACTTATATATCTGTGCGTCACTGGTAAGTCTTGTGTGGACGGCGCCTTTCTGACGTAATGAATTTTAAACCTGATGCCTTTTGTTAGCTATTATTCATGTGTTTCTTTGTCTAATATGTTCTCCTATTTATTTGTAATTTAATATTTAACATTGCTAATAAAGTGCGAGGTTTGGCATGCCACAAAACCAGGTTCAACCCACCATTTTTTTCTTTATAAATGTCCTGTACCAAGTCAGAAATATGGCCATTGTTATATTATATTTCGTTTCTGTGTGTTTCATTTTAACGTTGTCGTTTCCGTTGTGTCGTTTGTTTTCTCTTGTGTTTGAGTGTGAATTCACATTACTATAAGACGTGTCATGGTACTTTTCTATCCAAAATTTCGGGTATTTGGTTTTGATGTTATATTTGTTATTCTCAGCGGATTTTGTCTAATGCTAAGTCCCTTTCTGTGTGTGTTACATTTTTATGTTGTGTCGTTGTTCTCCTCTCATATTTAATGCGTTCCCCTCAGTTTTAGTTTGTTTCCCCGATTTTGTTATTTGTCAATGGATTTACGAGTTTTGAACAGCGGTATACTACTGTTGCCTTTATTTACCGACGACCAAATTTCATAAATGCGTTGATTTTAGAAAAAAAAACAAGTTTCAAAACCAACCAAAAAGAAATCACACCAAATCCGAACGAAGCGAAACCGACTGCTAATACTTATCATGAATCCATGAGCATACACACTCAGTATGTGGTTTGATAGTTTATCCAATTTTTTAGACTGACGGTCCGTCATCAGTTAGACTTGAAATCTGCACTAGATATCAGGTAATTTTCGTTTTGTCTTTTTAGGTTTAATAGACATTAATTGTCGAAATACGCATCTAATGCAATAAAATCCCCACTATTAATGGTATTGCTAACACTAGATTGAAAGCTCATCTATTGGGTCGTTCATCAGCAATCAAAACTTTTAATGTATCCTAGATATAAACCAGAAATGATAGCATTAACAGACACGGCTTCCTCCGCCTAATTTATAGACGTTATCTCGATTTGACAGACATAAGCGGTCATCTCATTACCAAAAACGTTGATAAACGAGACGATTTGGATATTGAAATTATAGATTTCTTCTACCTTAGCATCAATCTACCAGCTTTGACTGCATATGGGATATACATTTATCAAATTTAACTCTGTATTCAATAAACTCATTATAGATACCAGGACTAAATTTAGTATATACGCCAGACGTCTACAAAAGACTCATCAGTGACGGTCGAATCCAAAAAAGTTAAAAAGACCAAATAAAGTACGAAGTTGAAGAGCATTGAGGACCAAAATTCCTAAAAGTTTTGCCAAATACATTTAAGGTAATATTTGCCTGAGGTAGAAAAGCCTTAGTATTTCTAAAAATACAAAAAATTGTACACAATAAATTTATAAATATAACTATATCAATGACAATTCATGTCAACACAAAACGTGCTGATCACTGGGCTTGTGACACCCTCGGGAAAATAAATCTCCACCAGCAGTGGCATCGACCCAGTGGTTGTAAATGTGTTCATCATTGATACCAGGACTAAATTTAGTATATACGCCAGTCGCGCGTTTCGTCTACAAAAGACTCATCAGTGACTCTTGAATCCAAAAAAGTTTAAAAGGCCAAATAAAGTACGAAGTTGAAGAGCATTGAGGACCAAAATTCCTAAAAGTTTGCCAAATACATTTAAGGTAATCTATGACTGAGGTAGAAAAGCCTTAGTAATTCAAAAAATACAAAAACTTGTAAACAGTAAATTTATAAATACAACAATATCAATGACAATTCATGTCAGCACAAAAAGTGCTGACTACTGGGCTTGTGATACCCTCGGGAAAATAAATCTCTACCAGCAGTGGTTAGGGTAATAACACATTGTTGACAGTTGCATCCCGGTTTTTTTTACAGTTTAACTTTAACGTCTGTTCGTTTTGCTCACACATTGTTGGTCTTTTGTAGAAGAAACGCGTGTCCAGCGCAAATATAATTTTTCTATTCTGGTATATATAATGAGTTTAATTTAATTCAAGAGAGAAAATTCAAACCAACTTTTTTTAAACATTGTTTCAATAAGAACAAAAGAATTAATTTTAAGTTTAGCAAAAGATAATTGAATTTGTGCATTAAGCGTTTTCCTTGTTGAAAAGATTCATATGAAACAATCTTAGAAGATGTAAGACTCCTACTTTTTTGGTGATTTGTAGGAAGATAATTTATTTATATCGGATATGTGTTGGTACTTATACTGAAAATCAATCATACTGAGTTGATGCGTTTTTAGCGATTTTGTGGATCAACTGACTTTAGGCAGACAATTAAAACATGTACATCCATTGCTAACTTTAACTAATAGAAACACAAACAAATAAATGTGTGTGTGTGACTTAAGAAGGATAACACAAATTAAAGAAGGATAAGCATATTTATATATTTTTCTATTCTGATGTTAATTTTCCATTTATTTTTTATTTAGACAACGTAATTTTTTTTTAAAACATTGTACGATCCTGGTGCTTATTATTCATTTAAGATTTCATTTTTAAATGTTTAGATTTTTATATTTTGCTATCAATAATACTTTGAAAAGGACACTGATTTAACCCCTAACCCGTTATGGGTAGACATTTGAAAATACTGCTTTATGTATAGAGTAAACTTTTCAAAATGTGTCAAAGAGACAAGAACCCAATCAAAAAACAGTAACAGTCGAAGGTCACCGATGAGTTTTTAACACAGCGAGAGCAGCCAGCACCATGGGGAGGTGTTCAGCTGGCACCCAAACAAAAAATGTGCACTAGTTCAGTGGACGTCATACTAAACTTCAAAACATATAAATGAACTGAAATTAAAAAATGTCCATGTAGATCTGCATTCATTGCCTCTCAATGAGATGAATGTAAATTAAAAAAACCATATACACCATAGAAACATCTAGGAAAGGTTCAACTATTTATTATAGTATCAACCATAATAAGACAAGTAAATGCAACTTGAAATATCCTTTATCATAGATAACTTGTATCTCTGTTGATTCGAGATTCAAACGACGGACAACATCAGTATATCGATGATGACATATCGCAAATGGATTTTAAAGATAACATCTAAGAGTACACAAGTAAGGGAATTGCATGGTCCTCAATGCAGTTTAACATCGTACTTTATTTGGCCTTTTTAACAATTTTTTCTTCGAGCGTCATTGGTGAGTCTTTTCTAGACGAAATGCGCGTCTGGCGTAAAATATAAAATTTCAATCCTGGTATTTATGATGAATTTATTTTATATATGAATTCCAAAGAGAGACTTATTCATTCATTACTCAGCCCCAAGTCAAGATATTATCAAAATGTCAGGAACGAGGAATAGGAAACACTTGATTAATTTACAGGTCAGTAGACTATCATATAAATGAAACCATGTAAACATGTCATAGTGAGATCAAACGCATACGCGTTGTATCGGTCAACTAATTTATCGTTACCGTTACCCTTGTGAAGTATTTTTCATTTTTTCTTCCACATAACCTTTCCGGAACCGTTATAGTGCTATAAGTATATGGATGCAAATTTCATATACCATGGCGACCTAAACCCCTGTTTCATATATCTACTCTTCGTAGTAGCGTGTTAAATGCAATATGTCCATCTTCGGGGACGTACTTCTTAATGGTCAAAACTGCTTACAGTTCTTCTCCAAATGATAACTAAAATATTTTCTTTTTTTTTCAGAACCATTCTAAATTAGAATAACCATTCACGAGTTGAATGCAATGATATATTTTAAGTGTGAGTAGCGATTCGTAAGAGATAATGGTAATTCGCCTGATTTAACTTTACTTCAGAAATATAACTCTTGATTGTGAACAATAGGTTAACTTATGAGACAATTTTCCTTCTAAAAAAAAGTAAATTTATATATTTACTTATTTTTTTGACAAGATGATTAGTAAAAATCAATACAAAATGAGATCTTTGAATTGATAATCCCTTTTGATATATTGTCATAACGATACGTAACTACTCAAACGATAAAGATGATCACGAATTTTATTTGATTAATACATGAAAGACCGTCCATTTAAGGTCAGTTACACCGTTAATATCCAAACAACGTGACTATATAAAGAGAAGGACATGTGGTTATATGATATTTATACTGGATAGAACACAGCACAAGTATATAGAAAGTTACTTTCTACAGCTTTTCATTCTAAAAAAATTTACTTTAAATGACCATTAAGAGTAAAGAAAGGCAACAGTAGTAAACCGCTGTTTAAAAGTCATTAAACGATTGAGAGAAACCAAAATCCGGGTTACAAACTAAAACCGAGGGAAATACTAGTATATGAACTATGAAACAGAATCAATGGTGGGTTGAACCTGGTTTTTATGGCTAGCCAAAACTCCCTCTTTTATGGCAATGTTAAAAAATATCGTTAAAATAACAACACCACGTGACAAAAATACAGCAAACACACACCCACGAAGGCTCACAATAGAGAAACACAGAGGATCGACATTACAAAAATGAAGCAATTCAAAGGTGAAAAATTAAATACAGATTTAAGTATATAACATTAAACGAAAACACAACCAATAAAAATTATAAACCCTAAAATTAAAATTGCATTTACGTTTACTGAATTGTTTGATCTTTGAAAATTTCAAACGAGAACACAGGACCATGAGTGTTGATAAATTGATCATTGTTGATATAAATTTTACATTTTGAGGTATGTGTTTGCAAGCATTAATACATTAATAAATTAAACAATCGGGAATGTAACAACATAGCGTTCATCGTCATGAACGAGCTTTGTGTAGATTCCAAAACCCGGTGTATAGCAAATGTAATTGGGGATGATACCATTTAATTTGTAGTGTTCCTTGTGTTAATGGATTGTTCAGACGTTGTCTAACTAATTCTTGATAAACCCAATAGACTCATAAAATATCTCCAATTAGTAATTACATTATACGCAATAACCTTAGTATCTTTGATTTTTAATTACTGCCACAAGTTCGACAACATTGCAGGTGAACTTCCAATCTCTAAGGGTATAACATGATAAATGTCCAGTACTTTCATAATGATTATAATTAAAATACAGTCTGATTTGAATTTTTTCTTGAAGACAAAATTATATGTAATTTCCCGCAAATTATATAACAGAAATTAATCGAATATCATAACGACTGCCTCCCAGGGAGATAATTGAAATGTTGAGAACCACAAGGTCAGAAATCAAACTATCTTGTTTATTATCATACTCAATACAAGCCTTCGTATGAGTTCGATTCAAGGATATATTAACCTGAAAGAAGTATAATGACTGAGGACGAAGTCCGAGGTATATAAACTTCTTTTGGTCGATATATCTTGTATTGCCTCATAAAATGTATACTGTCTCAATTATATCTTTTTTGTGAATATCTTATGCTATCACCAGCCCAGTAGTCATCACTTCAGTGTTGACATGAATGTCAGTTATATGGTCATTTAAATAAATATCCTGTTGACAAAACTCTTAATTTTTCGAAAAAATAAGGATTTTCTTATCCAAGGAATAGATTACCTTAGTCATATTTAGCACAACTTTTTGGAATTTTGGGTCCTCATTGCTTTTCAACTTTGTACTTGTTTGGCTTAATAACTATGTTCATCTGACGTCACTGGTGAATATTTGGCGTATTAAAATATAATCCTGGTACCTTTGATAACTATTTGAAGTTTTTTTTCTTAAAAGGATTGATCAAAAATATACACTTTTTGGAAAACATTATCAACATCATGAGATGACGCCGCGAGATATATCGGTTTTTATACATTCTCAAAATTACTGTGCAATATATCTTGCTATCCGCCGTTTCATATCTAACTTTTAAAATATAGTTTAACACGTGACTACCCCTGATCGAACCATTTTTTTTTTAGATATGTGAATAAATGATATTTAGATTTAAGAAGTAAAGATAATAGAAATGTTATATGGGCAGTATTTTGAACAGTTTCCTATACAGAAATGGAAAATTCACCCCGAATTGAAAAATGAAAAACAACACTCACATTTATAAACGGTAGAAAAAATGAAATGGAATGCAAACTGTCTATAAATGGAGGAGGAGAGAGGAAATGAGATGCGATGTGACACGACGCGATCCGACACGAAATATGTTCTACTATTTTCTCTTCACTATCTAGTGACAATCTAAATGAATAACCAAAAATAAGAATTATTTCTCTTTAACATAACAAAAGAATTATCCTCTCTGTTCAGACAATTATTAACCAATAACATTGTTGAATGAGGACAAAAAATGTGTAACTTATTCGTTTTCTCAAAGAATTATCAAATATTATCCTAAATTATTCATGCAGATAAAAAATTGAAAGTAAAAAATATGTATACAGGATATAGCATTAGACAAATTCAAGATGTCATAGGTTATGTAAAAAAAAATGGTCGGTGTTTTTACTTTTCTCAGATTTTTCAAAAGCATATACTATTTATTAAAGCGGGATTTTATAATTTTTGCTTTTTCAAAAAAATGGATTTAACAATTCTATGATAAGATGGATAAAACTTCTATGTACTAACACAAAAAGTTTGAATTTATACAAAGGTTGGATTTCAAACCGACAAAGTATGTATCTTGGAATACGCCAAGGCTGGTGTCCATGTAGAGCGACAATGTTTGTTATTGTTATGAAAGGTTTTTTTTTCAAATTAGGCAAGACCATCACATTAAAGGACTTGAAATCAAGATGGATGGACAAACGCATACTTTAAAGATAAGTCAGCTAGCAGATGACACTACACTTTTTTCAAATCAAAACAAAATCTAACAAATATTCTTAACACGATTGAAACATTTGGTTCCGTAGCAGATTTAAAACAGAGAGTATTTGGCTAGGGTAACATAAACACTGTATAGAAAAATATGAAAATACAAACTTTTCAGAAAAAAAACCAGTTAAAAGTCTTAGAAAATATTTTGGGCAGAACAAAGAGTAGTTTCAGAAACTGAATTTTGAAAAACAGCTAGAAAAGTCTGACATAATTATATTAAACTTGAGAAAAAGAAACTTCAACATGATAGGAATAATATCTGTAATTAAATATTAAGTCCTTCCTAATATTTCGTTTTGGCCTACAGTTTCAACCTTGGCCGAAGATTATTGAGATAAATTGAAAAATATATATACATATTAATTTTTCTATGAAACAATAACACGAAAAAAGTAAAGCGCACTGGGGAAACCAGTTTGAGAGCAAATTAAAAATGTAATGAGGTATTTTTATGCAAAGTTTTTTTCTATGCAGATTAAGATAGAAAGATCAAAATCCAAAGAACAAACAACACAATCACCTTTCGATTCTGGTGTGTTTGTACAAAAAACGTCGAAGTTGGTTGATTAAAAATCGTGATTTGTAATTATAAAAACTACTACTTCTCTTTGATGTGCATCAATAATTCAATTAGTGATAGAATAAATATCACCTTTTTATTTTTTTGTAATTTCTGTTTAATTCTTAGAAATTTGTTTTAATATTTTCACGGTCGTTACGTGTTAATATATAACCATTCAATAATTATAACATTTACAACACGAAACGTCTTCATTAAATACTCTTTGAAAATGAGTTAACTGAAACGAAACATTTACCATTCTTGACTGACAAGTTTTTGTCATTACCATTACCATATTGGACATTTGAATTACCTGAATCCTTGATTAATTAATTTAGCAGGAAAACACTTTCTATATCGATCCGTTCAGGTTAACAGCATTTAATGATGTAAGATTTTTATAACTTAATGTACAAATGGTTTAACGCTTACTGGCGTTGTCATTTATATTATAATTGAACATATTTATCATTTATAAGGCAAAGTTGGCTTTAGATGAAATTGGCTATTTATTTTAGGTATTTTTTACATACAGCTCTTCAACGGTTTCGGTACTTATACATCTTCGGATTTCAAATGTTTGGCTTTGAGCGTTCCTGATGAAGGTAAATCCAGAAAAGCGCTTCGGACGCAAGAAATTAATAACGTGTTGTTTTCAATATTTTACATCACTGGGTCGATACCTCTGCTGGTGGACTATCAGTCCCCGAGGGTATCATCAGCTCGGTAGTCAGTATTTCGGTACTGACATGATTTAACAAACTTTACTAAAATTGTCCGTTTATAAATTTATAAATTATTAAGAAACTAAAGTTTCAACTCCCTCAGGCAAAGTTGGCTTTAGATGAAATTGGCTATTTATTTTAGGTATTTTTTGACATACAGCTCTTCAACGGTTTCGGTACTTATACATCTTCGGATTTCAAATGTTTGGCTTTGAGCGTTCCTGATGAAGGTAAATCCAGAAAAGCGCTTCGGACGCAAGAAATTAATAACGTGTTGTTTTCAATATTTTATAGATTTCGATGTAAAATATATCTTTTAAAGTTATATTTACTCCACAAAATGTAAGCATCAAAACTTCCTTTTTTAAACGATAAAAGTTGTACCCGTGAGTTACAATTATAATATAGAAAGCCATTAGAAATTCAACCAAATTCTGTGAGTTGTTATCTTAACGATGGTTATCGTTATCGGTCTTCTTATCAATACCTTACATGATTAGAATATATTTAAAATAGGAATTCATCATCTAAATAAAAAAATGCTGAATATACCAAATGAACATTCAAAACTCTGGTTGAAGATGATAACCTGACAACTTCACGACAAGAAACAAAACGAAAGACTTCATAGGAAACTAAAAACCGAGTAACATACTGGTAATCCCCACCAAAAACTGTAGGTGATCCGGAAGAAGTTCTAGCTTCCTATGTGGCAACCGTCGTGTTGCTAAAGAGAATCCAACTCTCATTAAAATTCTCATTCAGCGATTTCACAATTGTGGAAAAGAGGTCGGACTTGTGGTGACGGCAAATAGAACATATCACGTGAAACAGATATTCAAAAACGGTCAACCAAATAATCATGGCGTCCGTAATATGAAACTTTCGAAAGGCTGACTTCGTTGATACAAGTTATCATTGTTATTCATGTTCGTTTTCTGCAAAAATTTATATACAATTTTGAATAATACATAATTCTAAAGTGCGCCTTCTGGGCATATATATGTTAGCGGCAATAAGTGAAATTAGGCATTGAGCTTACATCCTAGGCAATAAGCTAACGCCTAAGCATTAAGTAATTGCCTGAAATTTTCAGGCATTAAGCTTATTACCTGAAATCTTAAAATGATCATTCATCCTATTGCCGAACAGATTTTTAGTCAATAAGTCAAATCTGGAATGCGTGCATATTTGGTGATTTATTCTTGATATAACGGAGTTACTTAGTTTATTTCTTATGTAACATGTGTAAATATACATTCATTTGACAGATCTTCAAAAATTTAGTATTTTATTTAGTAATTTTAGCAGTTAAAAAACAGAATTTACACATACTTTTTCATGTTTTTGTAATATTACAAAATAATAAAAAGATTTAAAAAAGTGATTGGTATAATCCAATTAAACAAGGGGGAGATTCTAAAAAAATATTTTAATAATTTATTTGAAAATTTGTTCACTTCCCTAGTCGAAATGAATTGAACTGGTCAAAAGTAAACAAATTTAAATGTGATTTTTGTTGCTCACACCATTTTTGTAAAATAAAATATATAAGATAAGTAAATTTTCTTTATTAACAGTTTCACAACTTGTGATAACAAAATTATTTGAACACAAATTTTTATCAAGTTTTCATATTTTTAGATTATTATTTTAATATAGATAACTTGTCTTATTAGTGATTTTATTTCCAGTCTCTTGTGGAGTGTTGAGACACTTCCATTTCAGCTCCCTCAAAGCATGATTTTACTGAGTATATGTAAAATATAAAACTACTTGCAGTTAGTTTGTTCAATTATAATATAAAAAGTAGTTGTATTTTTTACTTATGTTTTGTTTTTTTTCATTTGCTATTTTTTGTACGTCAATACGCGGTTAGGAATCCTAGCTAAGATATTTAATCATCAAATAGCTTCAATGTGCATGCTGAGACATGTCGTAAGTCGGTCCTAACTTTATCATAATTTCTGACCTAAGAATATCTTATAGGATCGATTTTAGGACAGTTTCGATAAACAGGCCCCAGTTCTCATAATGTTATTATTTTACAAATATATTGTTTATTCAAATGCATAAATGTCTTTTACTTTCTCGCATTTATATTTTAGGCATAAAGCTTAATGCCTTCACACATGTTTTAGGATTTAAGACTAATACCTCATTTCACTTATTGCCGCTAACGT
>CM034356.1:74133976-74148501 GCA_019925275.1 Mytilus edulis
GGTGATCTGTTATGTAAGTTGATCTTTTACACATTATTCCTATCACGTTGGGTTTAAGTTCAGTTTATATTTTCAGAAGAGAGGGTAAAGTTTTAAAAAGATCATGAATGTATGACATTAGAGGGACAAAAGATACCAGAGGGACAGTCAAACTCAAAGATCGAAAATAAACTGATTACGTCATGGCTAAAAGGAAAATGACAAACAGACAAATTATAGAACACAACACACAAAATAGAAAACTAAAGACTAAACTCAATCTGCCGTTTAGGGTCAATCGGGGTTAAATATAGATAAGTATATAAAATCCATCATTAAGTAACTTAATAACATTTTTTATTACATTTTCTTGTGCTTTTCAGTACTAGTATGTCCTCAATTTATATAATATGTAATTGTGTCATAACAAAGAAAGTCAAACAAAATTGACCTATTTTCCCAATTATCGATTATCGAAACATTATGCAGCAAAATATAATCAAATTAATTTTAAAAAATTTGTCGAAAACAAATTTCTCGTCTGCTTCTTTTTGTTATTTCCGTAACTGCTTCTGTTCAGTTTTCAGAGTACCATGTAGTAAAATATCGCAAAGCTACTGTGGCTTCATTTGATTAATGAAATAAGTTTGTATAGGTCTGTTTATGATATCAATTCAAATGCGTATTGATTATATTTCTAACTGTTTGATTTCTTAATATTTCTCAACTCAATTTCTTTCTGAAAGTGTGCAATTATGCATAAAATAATAGGTCTATATCGGTGCGAATCAAAGAAATTCTTATTAAAAAAATCAAATCAATCATGAATACAAGGTGGTTACTAAAAAAGAGTTTTCCGCATTGTTGAAATCATATGCATAAACTTTATGAATATATAATATACTGGTTATAATGAAGTATTATACATACCAACTTTTAACATTTTTTAATGATTCGAGCGTCATTGATGAGTCTTTTGTAAGCGAAACGCGCGTCTGGCGTAAATACAAAATTTCAATCCTGGTATCTATGATGAGTTTATTTATATACATACTACAATATTATCTATAAAAGTACTGTAGCAATATATAATATTATACTCATAGAAACTCCGTTGATATCTGATATACTGCAAAGGTAATTGGAGACTTTTTCAAATACAAGGGAAAATGGGATAAAAGCTAAACTTCTACCCATAGTTTTACAGATTTATCCAGACAATCACAAAAAGCGAAAAGAATTTAGAAAAGGTAAACATAAAATATCCCAAATTCCAAGGACATGCGAATTGGAAAGTCCCATATCAAATCTCTAAATCAAACGCCAATTAAACTTATGGAAGATTAATGGGGAAAAGGTCATATTCCTGACTTGGTGTAGGCATTTCCTTATGTAAAATATGATGGTATAAGCTTTGTTTTATAGCTAGCAAAACCTCTTACTTGTACCTCTTACACAAGCATAACACACATTATATTGACAACACTGTTTGAGAAAAACAAATAGACATTAAAGGTAAAAATGTCAAAAATAAGGGAACAGCAGCTAAAATCTCGTCTACAAAAGACTCATCAGTGACGCTCGAATGAAAACATGTTTAAAAGACAAAATAACATTAACAAAAATGAATCACACGGTTAAGGTCATTCATTTACATGGACAAATAAACGAACGTCATTACCTAGAATCTATACTTCAAGAAAATCTTGTATATTTATCAACATGGTCTTGATATCTTTCGATGACGTTTTATTTTAGTAAAAGGACGAAAAGTTCTTTGACATAACCCTTGTTCATAAACTTTCTGCTCAAACTTTGGTGATGAAGGATCTGAGGACCAAAACAAAATGAAATAAAAATACAATTTCCACGAATTCGACTTTGCATGTGAGAGTTGTCCATTAGTTTCTTAATATTTGATTTAATAAGTTTATTAACCGCGAATATAAAAAAGCTATAACAGCAAAACACTGACCACTCAACTGACGAACCACTCGGAGACTGCAGAATAAAAACGAGATCTAAACTTGTGGTTGTAAAGAGAGTGATATTTAATGTAAAAAAATATATGTGTGTTATCATATACATGTTTCGATAATACGTGCCTGTGATTCTTATAACTACGACAAAAGAATTTCATCTTTCAATAATGTAGGTGGCGCAATTTTATCATGACATTAAAAGTGATGTACCTTTTACGGCTGTCATCATGATATAACCGTGTCATACAATAGGGTTCTTTCCTGTGGTAAAAGAGCTAAAATGAATGTGTTTTCTACTTTAAGGTAGACACTGATTCTATTATATTTGAAGATTAAGGCTTCTCACATTAACTTATTTAATGAACAGTTTGTATCAACATTATGGCAGAATGTCATCATGAACTTGCAAAAAGAGAAGTTCGTGACAACAACAAAACAAATATCCTTCAATTAGAACGAAGATTGTATTTCAAAGTATACAAATTGGTCTATTCCTCGCAATAACAACTTTGATTTGTTCGCTTAGTCATATCGTATGATTGAAGTAATATTCTACAGAAACACAGAAACCTGATGATACTATATGTTCTTATTCCGTCATTTTATGATTAAATATTTGCTTCATCAAATCTGCTTTGAAAAAAAAACTTTAAACACATCAAAAGGAAATTATTTCAAGTCGCAGATATACTCATAATATAGAGGATGGAAATTTTAAACGCCAGACAATTTCCTTCATTGACACTGTAATAGAAAAAAATATATAGAGAACGAAGAAATAGAGCATTGAAGACCAACAATTAAGAAAGATTTATCAAAATTGAGCAAATGATATTCATTCCTGCGGTTAAACACCTTTAGTATTTCGAGGAAATGTTGAAGTTTTTGTTTATAGGTAATTTCTAATTATACAATATCAATGATAATTCATAACAACTCAGAAGTGCTGTTTACTGGACTACTGATACCTTCGGTAACCTATTGCATCAATCCAGCGGTTGGTGTTGTCAATAAACTCATAATGGATAAGATGATTAAGCATAATGTTTGCCAGACGTGCGTTTAATCACCAAAAGACAAGTCAGTATGGTCCTTACAATAAAGTTAAACAGGTTAAATTAAGCATTGCTGACTAAAAAGTCCGATAGGTTCTGACAAATAAAGTGGAAGCAATCAAAAAACAAATGGAAGGTCAAATCATTGAATCAAATAATACCAAAATATTCAAATATCTTTATGCTTTGAAAATAATAAATTTCACATGCAAAATAGCTAATAAATCACAACTGCATCACCAACAAATTGCCTCCAAATCTTTCTTATTATGTTTTAGGTAAACAGTTCATAACGAATCCACAATATTTTTAGCTAACAAATATTACAAATTTAGAAATCTTTTTGAAAAAAAATCATACAATATTCCAAGTAAACAAATCATTAAGAAATAACGCAATAACAGAAACAAATTGCTAACCAATTATACAATTGAAAGGAAGCACAAAAAACATCAGTTTTGGGGAAGTTGGCGAATTCTGATTTGTTTATAAATTCTCTAATGAATCGCAAATTATGGTTCTATAACAAATCACCGACTCACGATTTGAAAGAAATTTGAATATGATTTGAAGGCGAATTGGTCACTTATTCTATTGTTTGGGATATATTCCTGGGGTTGAAATATTTCGTATTCCGAAAAATGTAATGGTTTGCAGACATTCAATTTATAAGTTTGACCATATCAATGATAATTTAGGTCTAGGTACATAAGATCTAAATAATGAGCTTGTACATTGTAAAGCCATCTGGGAGCAGTTATCCACCAGCAGTGGTATCGATCCAGTCATTTAAATATTTATATATTTTTGTAGAGAGCAGTGACAATACGTTATAGTGAAAATGAGTGTATCCATATGTAGCCATGTCAAGTAAATTCTACTTTTTATCAAAGAACAGCATAAGTCACAAATATTCTCTAACGGATATGGTCTCAAATTACTAAAATATAAAAATTTCAGTGATTTTTAAAAAAAAAATGAATTACTTTTCAGATCTCTTCCTTAATACTTGCTTTTTTTTTAAAATATTTTCATCAAAGATTATTATTCTCAAACGATTTGCTCAGTTAAATTCTGCTTTGTTCCAAGAAAATATTTGGGGAAGAGTGCAAGGAATTATTTGGGTATGGAATGAAACACATAGATCACTACATTAAAGTCATTGGAAATGTTCAATTTTCAAAAGTTCATTTGAACTATTTGAAATCTTCAGTTACGAATAAGAAATTCGAATCAATAGTCGTAAACATGTTTTTGGTACAATTGTGTCATTGTGACATTTTTTTCCTGTCAATTAAGGCTGACAAGACGTATTGTCCACCGATGTATTTGCTGTAGCGAGAACACCACGTGATCTTTCATTAGGACGGTTTTGTGTATCCAGATCTGACACCGCTGAAATTTTATTTTGTTTCTTTCTGTTACACATAAATATACGTAAAAAGGCCTGTCGAAACATAGGATTAAATGTAACGTATAGAACAACATTGTACGCGGTGCTGAATGCGGCTAAGGCTATCTTTACCAAAAATGTAACTGAACTGGCGCTTTCACTTCCATCACTCCCTGTGCTTTTCTGAAATAATAATAATTTGATTACAATGAGGTTTAATTTATAATGGAAAAGCAAGGAATGTATTGTCCCGATTCATAATTGAAATATCTGTATTTTCTTTATAAAATATAAGGATTGCTTTTCTGTTCTCGATTTCGGATAGCATGGCAAATAATGTTGCAATAACCTTGATCATGTATTCTAGAGCAGGTAACAAATTATGATTAAACAAATCAATAAAGTGTTTTTGAGCTATAAACAATATTTAGTCTCATTGCTGACCTATAGCAAAAGTTATGAGGGGATATATTCAACAGGTGATCTTAAGTGACTAGGGTTTGTCAGTTTTACGACATAAGGTACTAGTAGTAAGTTAATTCTGGTCTCTCCGGTTTCCCCAATTGATGAAAATTGGTCGCCGAGAAAAAGCAAAATAGTTATGAAATTTAATAAATCGGTTCAACTAAATCTTTGACAAACATGATGATTTCAAATTTCAAAAAAAGTTCCAATTTGTCAGCAGGAACATTCTTTCTCCTCATCTTAAAGGGATTACATATCTCAGTTAAAACGTTACTCCCGGGCATATCTACACTTTACTAACTCCGTTAACAAGGGTGTGATTTTACATAAAAAACTTTTCCAACAGCTCCGTCCTTCATCACCGATTGTAACCTTGAATCTTCATAAATTATCATGGCTGGTGATGTGTGCATAGAAGGATCTGCTTACCCTGTTATTGAACCAGTCTTACTTCTATTTGAGTGCATACAATACCTTATATGATGTTGTTTCCTATGTGTCTCATCCTAATCGATTAATATGATTTGGATATCGTTAAAGTACTGTCACCTGAGTTTGGTAATTGTTTAGTTTTACAATCGTATGATATGGTAGGCACAATACATTTCAATATACATCGTTATATATCATATTATAAAAATTTCCCCAAAACAACTTACTGCAATTATAAGTGTGATGAAATAAGGTAACCAGCTCATGGCAAACAATACTGCTACAATTATTAACATTTTAATTATCTTCATTTTCTTTTTCAAAATAGTTGAATTGGCAGCGGCTGCTGTTGTCGTTTGGTCTGCAGATGATCTGGTTTGTTGAACAACAAAATATATTATCCTTGAATAGTTGTATAAAATGATAACCAGTGGTACGATATATGTTACAAACAGTAGCATTATTCCGTTTCCAATCACAAAGGCACGGGGTACCATATCGCTATTGCAAGCTTTATGTGTTTCTGTTTGGTTGCCCTCTATTGTCTGTTGATCTACAACCTGGAATTCTATAATGGTAGGAGTAGCGGCAAGGAAAGCTATAACCCAAACACAAGGGATAATAAATTTGCAATGTCTGTTCGTTATTTGGGTCTTTAGACTATCCACTATACAATTTCGTCTCTCAAACGCCATTGTTGCTAAAGTATATGACGCTGATGTAATACACAAAATGGGAAAGGCAAAAGCAACTTTGCATAGGAGGGGACCTGTAAATAAATAAATGTATAGTTATAGTCGTTTAGAAATTAAGATAATTAAATACACAAATTTCGTTAATTCAATGCTACATTAGATTCAATCTAGTTATTCTTTATTTGTCTACCAAGTTGCCACAACTGAATCATTTGTTTCTGTCAGTTATTATTTCTTTTTACCACTTATATCTGCATGACAAAATTACCTGATATCTAATATATCACGTATCATTCATATATAGACATAGAGATTGCTGATTTAAGATTATATAGCTTTTGATAGATTGTTTTATTGTACTAGACGCTACTTTATACATTACGGATTTCATTTTCATAACCGATTAAGTTTAATATTAAAAACTGTAAAAGCACGGAGATGCAAACGCGGACATATCCCAAAGCTGTAAATCAATAAATTTAAAACGTTCGTTAAAGGTACTGAGTGCTTTGCGGCAACAAAAAACAAAAATACGGTTAGTTTTGTTTTTTGTTATCTTGTAGGGGAAAGGGAAGTATTTATTTGTATTTCATAATTAGTAATTTTTAGTTTTAACTTTAATAATTTTCTCGAATTCTCTCATTTGTATTACATTGTAACTTGTCATATGACACAAAGTGGGGAATAGGCTGGTGAAGCAAAGACGATCTCCGTCCTTTCTGTGGGACAAAAATCGGGCATGTGAAAATAAACAAAAAATGCAATAGTTAAAATCAAAACGATTTATATATCAGACCTAGGATGTTATGTTCGGATTCCCTACATCAGACTGACATGCGAGTTCGTATATTCCAAAAGAAAAATACTTCTCTAAATTTATGGTGTTTTGATGGCAACAATTAGTTTTGCTGTATTAAATGTGTATGTTTAATATTCTAGAAACCAATTTTCTAAATTGTATAGAACGGAAGATTAACAAATTACTTATGACTCATACACATCTTATATTAACATATTAAGTAAAAGTGAACAGAGCTAGATATATAAATGTTTGAATGTCATGTTACAATTACTTATGATATGTTCTTGAATATAACATACAATTTGATATAATGAAATAAGGTATAGCATTAATATGATGCAGATTAAACAAAGAAAAGACATTATAATAAAGATATAAATGTTGACTATCAGTTTTCCAACAATGTATTTATGTATCTCAATCGAATTTTTTTCACAATACTATTTATCACTCAAAAAAAATCATGAGATCAACTCATAAGTTTAATGCAATGGTTAGCCCAATAAGCTCATTTTTTTTAGTAACATGAATACCAGAAGATATATACGATTATAAAGGCAGTAAAATATA
This sequence comes from Mytilus edulis, assembly GCA_019925275.1. NCBI lineage: Eukaryota > Metazoa > Mollusca > Bivalvia > Mytilida > Mytilidae > Mytilus > Mytilus edulis. The sequence continues at coordinate 74,141,350 of CM034356.1, forward strand.
CTAAAAAGTAGTAAATATTTAAGTTTTTTTCGCGTGAATCGGTTGATTTTGTTCGGATGCAGAATAATTTTATCGAGAAAATGACATGCGAAAAAATCAATCAAACTGATTTTGTTTTGTTTCGTAAGTTTTACAGTTATAAAACCGATATCTCCATGTTTCTTTTCAATTGATTAAGCATAAGCGAAGCACAATTTTCTTCTTGTCCAATAAAGATGCAAGGTTTTTTTCATTATCCAGGTTACTGCGTACTGCAGTCAAAACATCCGGTTCCCCCACACTGTTTCTTGGTGTTTTCTTAAAAACTGAAAACAAGAAAGAAGTCGTTCGGAACATTTTAAACTTATTTTTTTCTAATTTTGCAATTAAGTGAAGGACAATAACACATCGCCATGAAAAGGGTCAAACCATATAACTATGTTTATCAATTTGCTCCCTTTTTGATCCAAAGTAAACGTCCTATTCTGAATACATTTTACTATAGCGTTGCAGTGATATGCATGGTTCTCCTATACATTGTATTATACTTTAGATATATCTTTATTCTCTAAAACCAATTATCAAAAGGACCGACATATATTTGATTCATTTGAATAAACAATGCTTTGGGATGAATATACTTGGAGTCAATACGTACAAAATAAACACAACGAATAGAAATCGTAGAATGAAAGTTCATGTCTTTTAACCAGGGGGACGGATTATTTATTACTCTGTTGAAAAACTTGATGTTGAAATAACTTCTTAATTAACAATAGTTGAAATGTTAAAGTTATTTATGATGGATTCTAACATGATGTCCTTCAAACGCCTTGAGTACACACCCCTGGTAAAATATGAATATATTGTTTGGGCTGTTCCGATCGTACTCCCACGTCATATGCTTTTTTTTATGAATGAGCTACCTGACGTCATAGAACTATGACGTTAGAATACAAGCATTTTACGGGATAATATACGCTCGTGAACCCGAAAATCGTCACAAACAAGGAAACGTAAAACAACCGATGCTTAAATGTGTTATATAAGCCATTTATTATATACTAATAAGTACAATTGTCATTTAGATGCATCCAAATTTATCTAAATACTTTATTGATAACAGAATTAGGATGTCACTTATTCAGTTTGCTCCGTTTTTTTACGTCAATTTAAAGGTGCGTTGATTTACTAGAACGGTAAATACTACCTTCACCTAGAGTGCTTCGATTCAAAATAATAGCCGTATTTGTCCTATTAGAATCGAAATAATTCATGGGGGCTTGAAAATATCTTGATTTTACCACGGGTTGTCCCTTGGTGCCGATATTTTACACCTCGCTATGGCTCAGGTTAAATATTTGTCATAAAGGGCCAACCCGTGGTAAAATCACGATATATTCAAGCCCCAATGAATTATTTCTTAATTAAGTTTTATCATTTGTATTCTTAGTCATAGCAGGAAACAAAACGCTCTCAGTCTATGGAACTCCTGAGCTATGGACTGGACATCGTTCTACTGAATGTGACGGCAATTTGTAAAATATGAAAAATGGAACATACCCTATTTAAAAGTTTGTTTTTAGGGCATTCTACCTAAACCGTTTTTGATGTAACTATTTGAAATTTTAAGTTCTCAATGCTCTTCAACTTCGTACTTCTTTGGCTTTATAACTATTTTGATCTTAGCGTCACTGATGAGTCTTACTAAGACGAAACGCGCATCTGGTGTATTAAATTATAAGCCTGGAACCTATTCACCGTAAAAGATCCTAGCGTGTTTCTAGAAATACATTAAAGCGACACTTGTTATATTTGTTATTCTCGTAGGATTTTGTCTGATGCTCGGTCCGTTTCTGTGTGTGTTACATTTTAGTTTTATGTCGTTGTTCTTCTCTTATATTTAATGCGTTTCCCTCGGTTTTAGTTTGTTACCCCGATTTAGTTTTTTGTCCATGGATTTATGAGTTTTGAACAGCGGTATACTACTGTTGCCTTTGTTTACCGATGTTAAGTCACATACATCGATAATGAAAAAAACAGATCAAAAACATAAGAATCGCACGAACTCCAAAAGGATTCATACCAGAGTTGCGTCCACAGGGTACATCACTAGCAATCAGTGAAAATGTCACAATCAGGAATTGTACATTTTTGTTTAAATCAACATATCAACAAATATACTTTTATCTAAAGATTAAAGAATGCGACAAAGAGGGGCAAAAGACACTAGACAACATGTCGCTAATGAGTAAATAAACTAGTCATAAATACAAAAATTGAATTTTGTATTTACGCCAGACGCACGTTTTGTCTACAAAAAACTCATCAGTGACGCTCGAATCCCAAGGTGTTAAAAAGGCCAAATAAAGTACGAAGTTGAAGAGCATTGAGAACCAAAATTCCCAAACATTTTGCAAAATACAGCTGAGGTAATCTATTCCTGAGGTAGAAAAGCCTTAATATTTCAAAAATTCTAAAGTTTTGTAAACAGTTAATTTATTAATATGACCATAACAATAATAATTCACATCAGCACAGAAGTGCTAACTACTGGGCTGGTGATACCCTCGGGGAATTAAAACTCAACCATCAGTGGCATCGACCAAGTGGTTGTAAGTAAACACATCAAAGATAACAGGATTAAATTAGTTGATGTGAATTGTAAACCATTTGTCGTTTTGACTTCAGTCGTTCTTCATAATAACTAGTTTTAGGAGCATAAATGAATGAATTGTGTATAGTGCGAACGTGAACGACCAAAACAAATTAACTGAGATACCTTAACACAATACGCTGAAGGGGAAAGTTTGTGCTGAAAAATAGAAAGGAGACTATTGGAGCGTTTATTTTCATATATACTAGTTTTTGATTCATCCATCTGTGTTAATAATTTGAATTGTATTATGTATTGTCGAAATGCGCATCTGGTGCAAAAGAATTGGTACCGTTAATTTTATTACTACCACTGGGTCGATGCCTCTGCTGGTGGACTATTAGTCTCCGAGGGTATCACCAGCCCAGTAGCCAGTACTTCGGTACTGGCATGAACATAAGGATTGTTTGTGTTATTACAATTTGCTGTTACAAAATATAAGGAATTATTATAAAAAGTAAAGTCACAAAAATACTGAACTTAGAGGAAAATCAATTTAGAAAGTCCATAATCACATGACAAAACCAAATAACAAAACGCATCAAAAACGAATGGACGAGAACTGTCATATTCCTGACTTGGTACAGGCATTTTTAAATGTAGAAAAATGGTGGATTAAACCTGGTTCTATAGCGCTAACCCTCTCACTTTAATGACAGTCTCATCAAATTCTTTTCAAAATTATTTTCATTGAAGCGTTAAACAAAATATTCAAATCAGTCATCATCGTATAACAATTTCAAAGGGAACAATTTAACAGAACACAAATACATCTACTATCTACGAATACATTAATTGAATTAAGGAATGCATCTCCCTCATGCAAAGCTCTGATTCCTTTCACGGATTTGGCTATACTTTTTGGACCTTTTGGATTATAGCTCTTCATCTTTTATATAAGCGTTGGATTTCAAATATTTTGGCCACGAGCATCACTTAAGAGACATGTATTGTCGAAATGCGCATCTGGTGCAAAAAAATTGGTACCGTTAATTTTATTGTAAAAGATCGATATTTACTTTTGTTAGTATCCAACAATAGTTATCAATAAGTTCTCCTTTTTAAGTAAGCAATATTTTGGTAGTATTTGAAATGTTTGTGCAAACCTTTCATTTACGTTCATTTCTTGAAATTTAAATTCATCTCATAAACAAAAGCAATCGTTCTTGATTAGCATAACATGTATTTTCTACTAATTACAAACTAGGTCTCTTCTGTATACAAAAAATATAATTACTTGTTTTTAGATCTAAAAACATATTTGCAAAGCTTTATGAAATTCATAATGAATTGTTTGTAAAGAAATAAATAGGGTTGTTTAACCATGCCAATGCGCGAGTAAATACGATAATTGGTACTTTCAACTGCTGGCCGGAGGAACATTTTTACATTTATTAAAGAAGTAGCGTTAATTTACTAATACTTTAGTTTTAGACGATAGACGTGTTTGAAAAGATTATCTGATAAATATGAATCCGGTACAAAAATGATGGAATTGACTTTATATGTTTGAAAAATATAGTTCTTATTTTGATTTGACACTATTCAGGTATCGCTTGGACTGAACAGTAATGAAAAGAGTTTGTAATTTCTATTTTGAATTACAAAACATAGTTACTTAAATGCTTTACTTTTCATATTAGAAACTATTGAAAACGAGATTTCAATTAATTACATTGTTTCTGGGGAAAATTCGATGCAATACTATTTTTTTCAAGAAAACAAGTTGCTTCAAAATTCCGATTTTATAAAATCTGAAATTTAAAACAATACATTAAGACAATATCAAACAAACTCTTCCCTCTCAGGACATTTTACCGAATCAAATAGGAATTGGCACGGTAAATGATACATCTATATCATTTGATATTTATCTTGCTAAAGGAAACTGGTCTCGCTTTTTTTTGGATTTCATGGGATTGCCTAATTTTGCAGTGATTTGTCTTTTCTTAATGCCCGTGTCACACTGTCCCGATTTTTATATACGATGGATACCCGAATGCGAAAATTGTAAGTTCGTACGAAGTTGGTTCCGATCTCGTTAAAATACCAAAAAGTGACCGAAGCAAGTACGATGAATAACGAAGTCTATACGATGGTGCTGAAATTATATACGATAGCAAAAGATGGACATACTAAGGTTAACCGAAGACGGGTATTTAAGCTTCATACCTCAGCCGAAACCTACACGATGGATCACGAAGGCTACACGATGGATTACGATGATTGCGAGATTGCCATACGACGTCTAAACGACGTCGAGTACAGCTTACGATGCATTTAAAATTGTTATGGACACTCTAGAACCAAAATGCTCAAAACTTGGTATGGTGTTACTCGTTAGGAATATCTTAAGCGCTATTGACTTTAAAGTTTAAAGGTCAAGGTCACAGTGGCAGTTGTAATACAAGGCAATATCACTCTTGTGGACGCTCTAAAACCAATATGCATCAAAAGATTTTTACCACATTTGGTAAATTATTCCTCCTTGTAATGATCTGTCATTTTTTACGTTCAAGGCCAATGGTCAAGGTCGTGCAGTTTTTGACCTGCTGGTTCTAAAGACAATATTAAAGGTATTTCCAGTTACTAAATGTTTTGGTTGATTTCTAAAAAAATAGTTTATGTATCAAATATGCATATTCAATTTACCATTTTCTGCATGTGTCATATACAAATATAGTGTCCATATTTGTCCCCAATATGTTACATACGAGGGGATGCCACGCTCGGCATTGCCTTGTTTGAACTGTAAAATGTGTGCACTAGTCTGAATAATCACCCATAATTATGCCCATGTTTACTGATCTATCTTAAAGTTAAGGTAATGGGTTCGTTGATCCCTTTTATTCAGAAAGAGCTCTTACCAGGAGAATATCATAATAATATAGACAAAGGAAGGATGTGGGGAAAGCAACAAATGCGGCAAATTATGACATATAGAAAACAAAATGGTTATGGAGTAAACATTCGTGTGACATCTGTTACAACTCAGACGATACATGAAAAATCAGAATAATGAAGAAAAAGTTGGTTTCCCTCTATAAGTGTACCCGTGCAGTGTTGATGTACGAGGCGCGTTTATGATTTTCATTATTTTACTTGATATGAAAAATTGATAAAAAAAAATTAGTTTACTTGTAAAAGTAAATCCTGAGCCTGTAATAGCTGCTCTTCTTGTTCCATTTGAATTAATAGAAACAACGCTGTCGCCTTTCTTGTTCTCATAGAATCATATGATATGAGCTCCATGTTTTGTGAACGTCTTTCTTAACTGTCGTATTAGACTGACCAGTGCATATCGCGCATGGCACTTTAAATGTATTTTAACGCGAAAATTAACTTACATTTAGCTGGATTTATTGCCGTCGTAGTTCCATCTTGGCGCCTTCGTACTTTTATTCGATGGCAACACGACGGGATAACTAGGTCTTCACGGAGTCGTGTTGCCATCGTAAGACCTTCGGGTAGCTTCGTGATTCATTCGTGTAGACATCGTAATGTCAAAACTGCCCGATGGAAACGATGGAAACACGAATGCAATACGATGTTCAAAGATGCATTCCCGGTGCCATTACGATAGTGAGGAAAGTGATACGAACTCAGTACGAATCCTCAACATCGGACGCACCTTCGGGGATTTTATAACATGTTGAAAAATTTAGAACCCTTCCCGAAGTTGTCCCCGAAGGCAATAACAAGTGGCCAATGGTTCTACGATGGTTATAGATGGCACTACGAATAGCCCGATCTAGATACGATCAATCCCGATCTTGAAAATTTCCATAATCGTGTTGCCATCGGCGTAAAAATCGGGACAGTGTGACGCGGGCATAATCGGTTTACGAGATGTTGAGGATATACTTAGGTGTGGCTGGGTAAATATTAACAAATTAAGAATTTAATATTATTACTATAAGCTGGTATAGCATCAATTAAGGATAAGAAATAAGCTAAAACTATTGATAGGTCATGGACCTCCTTTTCGAGATATTTGTGATTAAAAATATGGCGGGAAAAGACTCGGACTTTTACCTTATATTTACATTGTTATTATTTGGGTCTCAAAACAAAAGAAAGAAAATCAAGAATCTCCTTACATTTTGGTAAATGGCCTTTCAGGACCTATTAAGTCTTATTTGAAAAAATAAATAAGTGATGTGGGGCTAGATATTTTATATTGTATTGAACGGAAAAACACCAAAGAGTCTGAACATTTTCTTATTTTAATAATACCTTTTATTCGTTTAACGTGCTTGAGCTTTCGATTTTGTCATTTGATTAATAGGGACTTTCCTTTTCGAATTTTCCTCGGAATGCATTTTTTGTTGTTGTAATTTTTACTATTTCCCACAGTTTTTAGATGAATCTAAAACTAAAATGATGTATATAGAAAATACAAATATGTATACGTATATGTCAGCAATAAACCGACCCACTTGGAAGATTATTTCATGGAAACACAATTGTGCTTGTTCTGAATGGTATAATCAACTACATTAGAATTACTAACATGT